>JAPKLW010001144.1:176923-198802 GCA_026898455.1 Plectranthus barbatus | reverse complement strand
ATCATGCAATCATCATTCTCCTTCTATACATCTAAGACTTCCAACCTTGCTTCAATGCTTTATTTCCAGGACTAATCGCGAGTTTGCTATTAAAGATTTTGGTCGACTAAACTATTTTCTTTATCTTGAAGTGTTGTATACTTATGATGGTCTTTTTGTTGGTCAAGTGGAGTACGCCCATGATATCATTGGACATGTCAAGTTATTGGATGCTAAGCCAGTTGCCACGCCATTTTCTACCAGTGAAGTCCTTGTTCGAGATTGAACTTCATTTGGTGATCCTACTTTATACCGTTCTTTGGTTGGTGCTGTATAATATTGACTAACTCGCTCGGATCTCTCTTATGCGGTTAATCTTGATAGTCAATTCATTCAATCTCCAATGGATGATCACTTTCAAAGTGTAAAGCACATTCTCCGGTATTTGAAGGGCATGTTGCATCTTGGTTTCTCTTTCACTAAGCACAAGGATAATTTGTCATTGGCTATTCTGATGAGGACTGAGTTTAGTGTATTGATACACACCATTCTACATACGATTATTCAATCTTCTTGGGCAAAATTCTTGTATTCTATAGAGCCAACAAACAAGCTACATTTGTCCGATTTATTTGTGAGTCGAAATATCGTGCAATGTCTAATGCTTCAGCTAAACTTGGTTGGATTTTGAACCTTTTTTCTAAACTCCATATGCCTCATTGTTCTCTACCTCAATTGCTTTGTGATAATAAGAGTGTTATTTTTCTGAGCCAAAATCCTACTGCTCATAAACGTGCAAAACATGTTGATTTTGATTATCACTTTGTTGGTTACAAGATCTGTGAAGAAGAACTGAAAACACTGCAAAATAATTATATCTAGTACAACAAATTTGTACAACTATATCTGCAGGTACTGCTAGTACGAGAATCAATTTAAATAAAATAAAATAAAACAAATAAAAGGAATAAATCCCAGCCGAGTCGAGGAAGCCCTCTTTTCGCAAGACAAAATCGCCGACGTAGTGCTCGTCTAACGGTGGTTTGTCCCTAAAGGTAAAACGGCTTCGTCCTATCCGAGGCAGCACCACAATCGGAGAG
Source organism: Plectranthus barbatus (assembly GCA_026898455.1). Classification (NCBI taxonomy): domain Eukaryota; kingdom Viridiplantae; phylum Streptophyta; class Magnoliopsida; order Lamiales; family Lamiaceae; genus Plectranthus; species Plectranthus barbatus. The sequence continues at coordinate 197,723 of JAPKLW010001144.1, read as the reverse complement.
GCTCCGGCGAACTGAATAGAGGCGAAACTGAGTTGCAGAAGAACAATAAAAAAGATGCAGCAATATCAGGGAAAATATGCAGTATCTCTCTGGCTACGAGAGTTGTCTGATGTTCGGGAACCGGGTACTTGAGACAATACAATGCATGTCTATTTATAGACATGTCCACCCAAGGGGAGCCTATCTCAGCCATCAAGGCTGGACCGTTACAAGGCATGAGACACGGTAACCGACGTCATCAATGGAGCCGTTACAACTTTTGAATGCAATTTCAACATGTGTAAAATGCATTCAAACTCATGTGTGTAATTCCGCATGTGCAAAATGTGGTGTAACTGTCCCCATTCAAATTGCAACACATGTTTACACACCTCAAAATATAGATTAATTACTTTAATCTATCATTGTGGGACACTTCGTTTATTACATCTCACTTGTGTAATAACCCACCCACCGTGTCACTTCGTGGACTCATTTCTCACTCACCGGAATTCGGATTTGAGAAAACAAATATACCACGATCATCTACTCTTTGCGTAGATTATGTTGGTAATATTTAATTACAACGAAATTAAATATTTCATATCGGGAATTTACCACAAAGTACCCGAATTACCAACACACTTTGCTTGAGAGCTTGTGTCTTTTGGGAAGCTCATTACTCAGTTTGTTCCCTCTCATCTTCAAATCGCCAATATCTTCACGAAGAGTCTTCATCATCCTATTTGAGTTTCTTCAGTCCAAGTTTCGCATGTGTCATCACCCCACGCATTGCTTGGCGGGGTGTGAAAGATAACAAATAGATATGATTGTAATTAGTTGTTGTTTTGTATCTTTGTGAATATTTTGTTCCCTAAAATCTTGGGATATTTGTTGATTTTTTCTTTGTATATGTTTGATACAATTGTGTATCACCAATTCAACGGTGAACACAATATTATTCAGATTGTGGTTATCCACTCCATGTCCACATAATTATGTTCTCTTATTAATAGATATAATAATAAGTTAATTTAGATAAAAATGTAAATTAAAAAATAACTCTATTCTCTTATATTGAAATTTGAAATATAAAAAATATATTCGTGTATAATGCATGGATATAAGAAAAAAAAAAAAAAAAAACCTACTTTGATTCTTACGCTGGGCCATTTAACAAGTCATTGATTGAGAGGGATAACTAATTTCTTATTATTATGTGCTGAATAAACCCTAGATTATATACTACCTCTGTCCGATTTATTGGGCACCTTTGATCGGGCACAAAAATTAAGGATTGTGAGTGGTAGTGGTAGTGGAATTAATATTTTATTGATGAGTGTGAAAAATTTACTATTTTAGGAAAGTGACCTAATAAGATGGGACGAACGAAAACGGAAAGAGTGTCAATAGATTGGGACGGAGGAAGTATATAGGAGCCCAGCTTGAGATATCCAAATCTAATAAAATATCTCTAGAAATGAGAAAAATCAGATAAATATCAATAATCAGTATATATCTCTTCCTAATATGTTATTAGAGGATTTTAATAAAGCTTCTTCTTTTATAGATAAATTTAATCTTAGTGGTCTCCAGTTGAGTTGATGTGCTTTATCAATAGGTCGAACTGGGGATCTTTAATATTGAACCAAATTATTTTGACCTACAACAATAATAACGTGATATTTTAATTTCAATCATTTTAGCTAATTTTTGTTACCGAAAAGAATTCGAATCTATATTTGTATATTTTAGAATAGTTTGGCTATTTAATTATAAAGATTAATAGTTTGTACTACTAAATTTGTAAAAACATGCATAGTTTAGACTACATTTGTATATTTAATATTTTAATAATGTATATTTAATTCCCCAATCCAAAGTTAATCGAATCCACACGTCGTCATTATAGAAAAATAAAACAAGTTATCTCTGTCAGAGATATTGAAATAATATGTTAAGTAATTACAAACAAATTTAATTTAAATTGTTTTATAACAAAAGCAGCTTTTGGTTGGACCTCTAAATTCGGAGCCCAATTCAATAACGAAATCCGGTCATGGGCCAAGTAAAAATTAGTCGGGGCAGCCCGGCCCATCATGGAAATGTGAAGCATTTTGGCAGGGCTCGTAATTTTTAGGAGAATTGTCGATTCAAGATTCAAAAGATAGTTTAATCATCGATTAAGAATCCGAAAAATAATTTATCAATTCAAGACTCGAAAGATCAAACAATTCTCAATTCAGTACTTGATATTGAGGTACTGAGAATTGTATGATCTTTCAGGTCTTGAATTGAGAATTTCTGTGAACTTTCAGATCATGAATTGAGAATTAATCTTTCGTGTTCTGAATCAATAATTAAACTATATTTTGGGACCTTCCGACATGAAGTTGTATATTAAGAATAAGTTTGATACAACACGACCCATTTAATTTATACACGAATACAATGCGAATATGCTATTTACCATTTTACCTGTTAAGAGTTCGATCCAATAACACAATATTGATATGTTATAAATACAATACGAATACGATACAAACATGCATCGAATAACACGATTCGACATGAACGAAACATAATTTTTTATATTTTTTTAATGGATCGATAAGAAAATAATCTGACACGCACAAATTATCATCCTCGTGTGTAGTAATTATGCATAATCTTTCTTTATTTTCAACTAATCCATACCAACTTTTTCTTGGAACCATAGCCCCATACTTAGTAGTTAGTATTAGTACTAGCTGAAAAATCAAAGATTTCTCGTCTATTCACTAAAGTTTTAAATTATAATAAAATATTAATTTCACTCTTTATAGAATATTTTCGCTTTTTGATAGAGCTTCGTATTTTTTTCGAATAATAGTTAATCTTTTCTTCTCAAATGAATTAATTCTAATCAGTAAAAATCAACAACCAGAGTAATCCTATAATGCAATTAGCGTTTCATCATACGAATAAAATGGATAATATATATATAAAAGAAATATGAATTTAAGAAATAGAAGAAATTAGGATATATATTTGTGTGAAAATCACATATTGGTTCTAAATATTTGTATGAATTTTAATACATTTCTTCATATTCTCATACATTAAAATAAATTCCGTAGTTTTCTATGACGATGACATTTATATAACAATTCTTAATATTCTCACAAAATATGTAATAGTTTTTTAATTGTTAAAATATGATATGGAGAATTATAAAAAATACTCTAAAGTATTGGTCAACTATGAAATATATCTTATTGTTTCTTTGTCATTAAATTATATTCTAATGTTTTATTTTGCCAATTAAAAATATTATCCACTATCAAAAATATCACAATGTTGCTCTTATCATTGAATTATACCTTAGTGTTTGATTTTGTTAATTAAAAATATTATCAATCGTTAACGGTATTAAAATTTTGACGAATTACACATTAAATAATGCATGACATTTTTTTTTTAATTAATATATTATTCATTAGAATTCGAACACCGTTAACGATGTACGGTATTTTGAATTGACAAAATGTGATAGCCTAAAGTTTATAAACTATGTAAATTAATTTAATTAAGGCTAAGTAAGGATTTATTAGTTTTAATTTGAAATTAATTAGAAATCAAAATGTAGCTTGCGGAATTACTTGCATGTCTAAATTTTTCATGGATTATATTGATAAGTATGATTTAGCATACTTTAAGTGTTCATGCAAGTGAGATTTTACACCGGAACCTCGAGTTGAGTAATAAGGGTTTCGATTTAATAATTGAACCCAAATGAGCCACAACTTGTGATTGGAAGCTACATTTCTCGAACCGAGTTGGGGACTAATAGAATTTAATGTTACGAATTAATCAAATTGATCGAATTGAGGATACGAGGTTTGAGTAAAATTTAGTGTATAGTTAAAGTGAAATTGACTTAATTATAATGGATAATTACATAAATATATATAAATTATATAAAAAGAGAGGATTTATACATGAGTGCACATTTGTCACTCCAATACACTAAGGCCATATGACTCATCATAATAGAGAGGCGGTGGGTGATTTTTGGATCAAAACAGAGTTAGAAGCTGTAGAGAAACGTATCTCGTATTTCACTCAACTAAATTAGGGTTACAAGAGACGTATATAAAGGAAGAGAAAGCGTATCTACTCTAAGAATACAAGAAGATATACAGCTATATACAAAAATATACTATAAGATATACAATATCTTAACACCCCCCCCGCAAGCGAAGACGACGATAGTCTAAGCTTGGTACGAAATTCTTCAAACAGAGCACGTGAGAGACTCTTGGTAAAGATGTCTGCAACTTGTTGTTCGGAGGGAACGAAGCGGGTGACAAGAGACTTCGAGTCTACCAGTTCACGGACGAAATGATAGTCAATATCAATATGCTTAGATCTCTTGTGCGCAACAGGATTCTGAGTGAGAAACAGAGCACTTGAGTCCGAAAAAATGACTGGAGTCGAAGGAAGTTGGACGTGGAGATCCCGTAGAAGGTTCGAGACCCAGCGTACTTCAGAAGCGGTGTTGGCAATAGCGCGATACTCGGATTCACAGCTAGATCTGGAGACAGTCGGTTGCTTCTTCGCACTCCAAGAAACAAGATTTGGCCCCAAGAAAATAGAATAACCATAGGTGGAACATCTAGTATTCGTGCACCTAGCCCAGTCCGCATCAGAGTAGGCAATGAGAGTGGGCGAACCCCGCGTAAACGATAATCTGAAGTCCATCGTACCCTTGAGATAGCGCAACAGATGTTTAACCGCAGCAAAATGATCTGTGGTCGGTTGTTGCTGGAATTGGCTGAGAGTGTTGACCGAGTAAGCAAGATCCGGGCGAGTAATGGTGAGGTATTGCAGCGCCCCAATAATTGAGCGGAACAATGTAGGATCCTCGAAGGGAGGACCTTTTTTCGTGAGTGTGAGACCCAGGGCAAGAGGCGTCGGAGCTGGTTTGGCGTGTAGCATGTCCGACTTTTTTAATATGTCCATCGCATACTTGGTCTGGCAGAGAAAAAACCGGTGTGCAGGATAATAAGCCTCCAAGCTGAGAAAATAACCGAGGCATCCGAGATTCTTTGTTGAAAACTCCAAGTTTAGGCGATGCATGAGACGAGATATGGCTGAAGTCGTGTTACCTGTAAGAATAATATCGTCGACATAAACCAGCAAATAGATGAGAATAGAGCCGCTGCTGAATACAAATAGCGATGTATCGGAGGAGCTGCAGCAGAAACCAAGAGAGAGAAGAAAATTCTGAAACCGTTGATACCAAGCAAGAGGTGCTTGGCGAAGACCATAGATGGCTTTTTGAAGTCGGCACACGTGAGAGGGGCGCGAGGGGTCGGTGAACCCCGGGGGTTGCTCCATGAAAACCGGCGTAGAAAGTGTGCCGTGGAGAAAAGCATTTTTCACATCAAGTTGATGAAGCGGCCAAGAGTTCATCACTGCAATAGAAATAATAATACGAATAGTCGAGGCTTTAACAAAAGGACTGAAAGTGTTAGTGAAATCAGAACCAGGAATTTGACTGAAACCCTGAGCAACCAGACGTGCTTTATATCGATCAACAGTACCATCAGCTAACAGTTTGGTACGGAAAACCCATTTAGAACCTACTATGTTTGTGTTCGGCGGCTTTGGAACTAGAGTCCATGTCTTGTTTGCAAGAAGAGCTTGCATTTCTTCACTCATGGCCTGAACCCATTCAGGAACCTTTAGTGCAGAGTTAATGCCACGGGGTTCACGGAGAGCTGTGGAAGTAGAGTAAATAGATATGGTATTGACATCAACCGGATACTTGTGTTTGAAAATACCAGATTGCGCACGTGTTTTTTTCATGCGATGCGTTCGAACGGCTGCCGGGGGCGGTTGAACAGGCAAGGGCTCAATAGGTTGAGCAGCGACCGGAGGCACAACTTCATTAGGGACAGGTGCATGTTCAATTTGGGCATCGGAGCAGAGCTGACACGGAGCAGAACTAAGGTTCGGCGTGGGGTTAGGAGAAGGAATATTTGGCCGCGGAGTGGAGTCTGGAATTGTGAAGTATTCTGAGAGGGTTAACCTAGAAATGGGCAAGGCCGTGTTAGGGTTAACGAGAGGGAAACATGACTCATCGAAGACCGCATGACGGGTAATGTATAAGCGGGATGATGATGGGTCGAGACAGCGGAAGCCTTTATGGCTAGTACTAAAACCAAGAAAGATGCAGGGTAAACTACGAGGTTGGAATTTTGTTTTGTTGTAGTCACGAAGACACGGATAGACCCTACAGCCAAAGGGACGAAAAGACTCATAGGTGGGCTTGTGGCCGTATAGGAGTTTGAATGGAGAAGTATTTTGAAGGTTTGGGGAAGGCAGACGGTTTATAGTATAAACTGCAGTACTAAAGGCATCTACCCAATGGGATAAAGGGAAGGCCGAGTGGAAAAGAAGAGTGAGTCCCATCTCAGTAATGTGGCGATGTTTCCGTTCTGCCCGACCGTTTTGAGAGGGTGTATACGGACAAGAAACTAAGTGATGAATACCTGAGCTACGAAGAAGTTGCTGTAGGCGATGGTTTGTAAACTCTGTGCCCCCGTCGCTTTGAAACTGCTTGATCTTGCAATCAAACTGAGTTTCAACGTATGCCTTGAAACACATAAAAATGTTAAAGAAATCTGATTTTGCTCATAGTGGATAAAACCAAGAGAATCTAGAGTAATCATCAATGAATACTGCATAATAACGAAACCCGTGTTTTGAAATAACCGGGGAAGGACCCCATAAATCACAATGAATCTTTTCAAAAGTACGTGATGCACGTTTATGTGACACAGAGAATGGTAAGTGACTAGTCTTAGCTAGTTGACAAGAGGAACACAAACTAGTGGTACGAGAAGTAGAAAAAGAAAGTAAATTTGAACTGCGTAATAACTGAAGAACGGCAGGGGCAGTATGACCAAGGCGTGCATGCCAAAGATCAAACGAAGCTGCAGGAATGCGGGAGGCCAAAAACGCTGATGGGTTTGTATGAAGTACGTACAAACCGTCTTTACGAACGCCGGTGGCGAGAGTTCGACCCGTGGTTCGGTGCTGGATCAGAAACTGTGAATCAGTAAACATCACATTGACAGGATGATCATGGGTTAGACGGCTAACAGACAATAAGTTTTTAGTTATCGAAGGAACCACTAAAATATTATTCAGAGATATATTGTCAGCCAGGGTTAGAAAACCAGTATAAGAAATCCGAAGTTTAGCACCATTACCAACTTGGACGTGTTCCGATCCTGAATAGGGTGTCACGTCGTCAAGGGCGGCCGTATCAGAGGAAATATGCGCGGAAGCCCCAGTATCCAGATACCAATCGGAGGTGGAAGACGGCGAAAGAGAACAATTCGCAGAAAAAGCTTCAGCAAGCTGAGCCGTTTGCCATGATTGTCGAGGATAGTTTCTGTCATATCTGTGAGGACAGTCAAAGGCATCATGATCCGTCTCTCGGCAAAAATAGCACCAGGGTTTCTTGCGCGGGCGAGAGTTATTATTGCCCCGTTTCTTCGAAGATTTCTTGGTGTTGGAATCACGAGTCGACGGGGCAGCATGGAACGCGACCGGTGGCGGAAGCGAAGTAGTAGAACGCGCAAACAGTTCATGACTTTGCGCACGAGCCAATAGTGTATCAAAATCAGGTAGCAGATCTTGCGTGAGTTGAGCAGCTGTGAAAGTCGCGAAATCAGAACTTAGACCACGAATAAACCAGTGAGATTTATCCGAAGAATCGAGCGAGCATCCAATAGCAGCCAGTTGATCGCATAGGGATTTGTAGCGTTTCCCATAGTCGACCATGGTAGAGTCGTCGTGTTTTAGCGAGAGAAGTTCGTCCTTGAGACTCAGTTCATGAGCCTTGGAGCGACAGCTATAAGCGCGCGAGAGCGCCAACCATACTTCTTGAGAGGATTTGTAACCGATGATTACGGCCATCGATTCTTCAGTGAGGGTAGAAACCAAGAATAACTTGATTGTCTGGTCACGAGCATACCACTTTGAGTAATCAGGGTTCACTGTCGGCGCACCAGCGACGCCGGGAAGAAGCTACGGCGGGGCGGGCGAAGAACCGTCGACAAAAGGTAGAAAACGTTGAGTAATAAGTAGCGGCTTGATCTGAGCATGCCAGAGCATGTAGTTGGCACCGGTAAGCTTGATATTAACCATGTGTATCATGGTGGAGAGAGGGATAGACGGAAGGTCGTCGTCGTCGATTCGAGCAGCCATCGAAGGAGGCAAGCAGCGAAGAAAAAAAAACAACGTGCGACAAAACTAGGGTTTGGCCAAAAAAGATCTTTTAGGCTGATACCATGTAGAGAAACGTATCTCGTATTTCACTCAACTAAATTAGGGTTACAAGAGACGTATATAAAGGAAGAGAAAGCGTATCTACTCTAAGAATACAAGAAGATATACAGCTATATACAAAAATATACTATAAGATATACGATATCTTAACAGAAGCAATCTAAATTACTTTTCTCCAAATCAATTGAGAGCGAGAGCCCTAAAATTCGCTAAACTGCTGTCCGTCCATTTTCTGATCAAACTAAGCAAAATTTGCTAAAATTTCCTTCTCAAACCTGAAAGTTCTCGTCGAGTAGTTAAACTTAGACACCAAATTCTCCTGATTCGGTGGAGAAATGAAAGAGATATAGCACTGTGAAGTTTCAGCTGCCTTAAGTAGAGGTATTGCCAAATTCAGCCATATATTCGATGGTTTGGCTTGATAGCTGAATGAATTTGATATCTAAGGACCCTATCTTAACTAATAGATGGAATAGTTGCTGAGGAATCGAGATTACAAGGTGGAAACTTGTGTGACTATCCACAAATTAAGAAGGTATACCAGGTTCTTAAGTTGGGTGATGTTCTTGGTTATCAATTTGATGCTTGGACATGAATATGCATTTACGGGAATCTGGTAGGATAAGAAATATATATTTGTGTTTGTATGGAATTAGATGTGAGCTAGTTATGAAAACTTGTGTGAAGGTTGAAAACTTGGAGACGGCTCGGCGATGCACCGAGCTGAATGATGCAATTCCTAGAAATGAAATGATCAGTTGGTGGGTTGTGTGAAGAAATTGATTGGTCTCATTCCACTTGTTTAACTATTTAAGATCCAACCATGAAAACATAAATTAATAATTACTTCATGCATAATGTAGGGGATCGGAGAGAGGGCCGCCGGGGATTCATTCGCCCTAAGTCGTGGCACGAACCCGTGGGGGCTGCAGCTTCACTTCTCCGAAATCAGCGCAGCAGCTCTTGCTTCTTGTACCAGCTACTGTCCAAGCTTCTACACCCCTCTACAACCTGCAAACAGAGAAGAGGGAAGTTAGAGAATAGATGTATAATGAAGGGCACTTACAAGCAGCAGCGATCAGCAGCAGGAAGGTAGCAGCAGCAGCTCCGAGCTGCAGCTCGCCGGAGATGGCAGCGCCGGCGCGCTGCCGGCTGGACGCCGGCGAGGGGAGGGGTGCCGCAGCAGCGGCGCTGAACTGGGCAGCGAGACGGAGGAGAAGAAGATGGCTGCTCGGCTCAGATCTCCCTTGTTTAATCCCCGATTAAACCAGCCCGTCAACTCCCCGGCCAAAGGCGTGGAAGAGAAACCCTTCTCTCTCTCTGCTCGGTCTCTACCCTTAACTCCGGTGGCGCGGCGGTGGAAGGCGGCGCGACGGTGGAGGTGGAAGAGGTCGAAGGGGGTAACGGCTCTATTGGCTGCGCTCTCTCTCTCTAATCGTTCCAATTCAAAAATTGGAGGAAAAAAGAGACAAGTAGGGTAAAGACCAAACCGGGTCAGATTCGGGTCGGGCATAACAAGCCCATGTTAAAATTATTGCCACTATGGGCCAACATTTCAACACATAATATCAAAGCTTTAGTTGGATGCTTAAAATAAATTTAAAAAATGGAGATTTTAGAGAATTTCATCATATTAGTATATAGTGATTTACGTGAAATCAGAAAAAAAAAATTAATAATATTTAGTAAGAAAGACATACATGTTATAAACATAAATTATGGAGTTGGTAATGTCTAATTCATACGCATAATCTAAATTATATTATTGATGTTCAATTGTAAAGTTTTAGTTATGATTTTAAATACGAAATTTAGTTAAAATGGGTTTGATTAAGAGTTTGGAATTTAGTTAGTTTGAGATAAGAAGGAGCTGTGGAGTGATTTAATTAAGAAATTAAAATATTTTCAGAGAATTAAGTTAATAAGCCCTGAATTAAAAGAGGACCTGTAGGAATTTTAATAGAAAGCTCGAAATGGAATAAAATTTGAAGTATGAATGAAGTTTAAAAATGAACAAATTGAGAGAATTTCTGATTAAGAGAGTTTTTAGTTAAATTCAAATAAAATGAATTATAATTTGAATTTAGATTTGGGTGTGTCCACTTTATTGTGAAGCATCATATGTGTATATTTGCATTATTTGTGAGAAGGACACAATCCGGGGCAAGCAAGGCTTTTGCAAACCCGAATCAACACCCGAATCCATAGCGGACGAAAGGTGGGCTTTTGTAACTGAAAATCAAATCGTTGTTGAGCATCTAGCTCTATTTCCTAAAAATATATAAAAATGTTTTGTTCTAAAATTGAATGTTGTGCCAAAATATTTTGTGTGTCATATCTGTTTCCTCCGAGCCAGACGTAGTTGGCCGGAGAGTTAATGACGTCAATGGGAAATGAACTGGGTTTAAGTCCCAAGTTATTTTTCATTGATTCTGAGCCAGGATGTCAGTCCCCTGAGCCACAGTATCAAGTGTTCAGTTCCTTGATACATTACTTACTAACGATCGGGTCTCGAGGCTTCGTGTTCCGAGATTAGTGCACTATTGTTGACAGTTGGTTAAGTGGTTCGGCCATTTCTAACTTGTCAATGTGACTTGGAAGTAGGTCTGCTTCCTAGTCACCTAACTTAAACAGATAGTGACCGCATGTGAGTTAAATGTCATGACATATGAGTGAAAATTATTTGTAAGCACGGTTTGCTTTTAACTAAAACCCCGTGATTTACTTGTGTGTGGCGCATCATTCATAATTAAAATGTATGTTTTCGGGGCATGAGTTCACTGGGTATGCGGTGTACTCAGCTCCTGTATGTTATTTCTAAAACATATAGGTTAAGCTGCGGAGAAGGAAGAGGAATGTGGAGGAATGTAAATAAAGAAATAAAAGTTTCCAGAGCATGATCCTGACATATGCATCTCCATATGCATATCTCTGCCACGTAATACTCTGCTGCACGAACCTCTGTTTTTGAACTCTTCCCTACTGTTATGTATTTTAAATCTTGAAAGCTTGTAAATTAAAAACCTATCTTTCATTTACTGTTTAAATATTATCTTTAATGAAATGATTTCAAATATTTAAGTCTTGTTTAAATTCTAGTCTTAATTCAAAATGGGGAACTGAAATATGATTTTAAAACCCGTCGCGCTCTCATAATTGGGAAAGTAAAATGGGGGCGTGACACAAAATCAAATATTATGATATAATTCAACTATATGAGAAATTTTAGGATATTTTTTATAATGGACAATATTTCTAAAATTGACAAGATTAAACATTAAATTATAATTAAAAAATATTATAATATTTTTATATTTAATCAATACTTTTAAGATATTTTTGATAGTTTTCCTAATATGATAATGCAATAGTTGAAGTTGTAAATCAAAATACAGTTTATCTTATTAATATTTACGAGTAGACGCTCTTTAACTTTTAGGGCAAATATGCTGAAATAAGTTAGTTTATGTTAAAATAAGATTTTATATGTGAAAATATTAAAATAATATTCAAATTTCAATAATGGAAAGTTGATAACGAAAATAATTCATTTTTAAGTTTCTATGTTGTGTGAAAAATTAAATCAAATATTAATAAATAAATAAATAAATAAAGAAAAAAAGCTCTCTTCTGCTGTCAAAAAGTTTATGATTCAGCTCAGATCTCATGAATGTTTCGGCTGAAGCATTATTGGCCGTCGGATTAACAAGATCTGACAAAAAATACCCGTTGCAGTTAAAGCAGTGGCAACCCCGTGAATAAGACAAAAAACAAGGGGAGTTACAGCGGCTAATATTGTAAATAAAACAAACATGAGGGGCCAACCACGAAAAATCACAATTATTTTAATACCGGAATTATCCCTTTAAACGGTTCAACTTCCTCGTTTCCTATAAAGGTAACCCACGCCTTTGATCTTCCTTAACTTCCAATTATCCATTAACAAACATACTCTCTCTCTTAGGGTTTTACGGGATATCATGGCGCAGGAGGTGGAAGCAGTCGCTGTGGCTGAGAACGGAGCCAAGGCTTCTCCAGTTGTGTTCACGGCGGCGAAACCTTGGCTGGTTGTGGAAGCTCCGAAGGCTAACGACGCCGTGCTGTTTTACAAGGCGGCGTTTGGAGCGGAGGAGGTTAGCCGCGTCAACCATCCGAAGAGGAAAGCGGAGCAGGAGGTTCCTCTTATACTCTCAGCCGAACTGAAACTCGGATCATCCATCGTCGTCGTGTCTGATCTCACCGATGACTCCTCTTCGCCGTACGGTTTTTCTCAAGCATTTTGCCTTTTATCTAGTATTCTGATCGGCTATTCTGCGTCGTTGCCGTTTGATAGTTATGCTTACTCTGTTTTTCGTGTAGATCTAGCTATTTGTTTCGCGAAACGTTTACTGTCTCTCATTTTTCTTCCTCGAATGTCGTTAGCTAATCGTCTTCATGAATTTTCGATTTACGTATAATATTTATTGTGTTTGCTTATACTTTCAGCGTTTCTGACTTTTTGTATGTGATTATTTCTGTATTTACGATTTTTATGATTTCTGACTAAAGTGAAGATGTTGACTCACTGTCGTAATTCTTTAAACAATAAAGTTTAATCTCTAATAATATTTTAATCCTATGGATAGATTTGTATCAGAAGACTTACTATTTTGTTTTTCATCAGAGTGAAGCATGCTGTCAGCGGCAGCGTGTTTTGCCTGGAGACCGAAGATGTTGAAGCTGCCATCGCCAAAGCCGTGGCGGCCGGCGCAATTTCGGAAGGTGAGGTAACTGAGGGTGAAAACGTTTGCTGCGGCGGGCGCGTGGGAAAGGTGAAGGATCCGTACGGTAACGTTTGGCTAATCTGCGCATCTGCTAAGAAGTGCGTTGACGCGGCCGATTAGGAGCCGTCCACGTCTGCTGATCTGAGCCGTTAACCAACACTCGCCGCACTCGGCGAGTCGGCTCGCTGTTAACTCGTTATCTTTTTATTTTACTTTCCTAGTCGACTCGGTCACTCGCTATATGGGATTAAAAAAGGGTGTAACTGAACAGTAATTTTGGAGGTTTAGTCGCTTAATTACGAGATAATGTTCGGTATTTGCAGTGGGACTGATTAATCAAAACTAGTGTGACATTTCAGTTGCATTTAATTAGTAATTTTGTGTTACGCTCTAATTTCCAGTTGTTACTCGGATTTTTATTTAGTATTCGAATAATATCGACGTGTTGGATATACACTATGCCTTATTGTTGTTGAGAGCTGCTTTGCGTAGAAAAGTAAATGTTGTCCGAGATTAGCTGCTGAGTTGCGGACACGCGTCGACCGAGTCGAGATACGTGGTCCCCCCAGTCGTATTAGTCATAATCTGGTGTTTGTGAGTGGATTTCTCGTGAATAGTTTCTCTCACTTCATATAATTGGTAAAATTTAATTTTCTGACAAAGAGGTAGCTCATTACCTCAAAATAAAATTCGACCAAGTCCACGATTTGTCTTATCGAAGTTTGTATTGCATGAAATTTTCAATCAATTTATATTACCATATGTATGTGATTGACGAAATTACAAAATTTAGAATTATTCATATGGGTTTAAATTTTGTGATTAAACCACAAAATAAATATTAATTAAATTATCATTAATTGTTGATTTTTGTATTATTTGATTTTTTATTTTTTAAAAAACAACACAATAAATATTAAATAAATTATTTTTTTAATATTCATTGACTAAGAATATAATGAAGAATTTGATTATTCTTCAATGAAATCAAAAAATTATTTAGAAGGTTGAGTTTCTCAATTATATTTTAGAAAATAAAATTGAAACAAAATTGAGGAGACGAGACCCGGCTTGAACGAGTTTCGACCCCAATTTCCTCTTCTTTTTCTTTAATTTAATTTAATTTTTTTTATCTTTGAACCATGAGATTGAGACATTTAGTACAATTCTTTTAGTCAATAAATTTTGATACATTTGAATAATAAATTAATATGTATTTTATATAATAAAATAAAAGTAAATAGAAAATATACTATAATACATATTTTTTCATTATTTATAAATCGAGACGAATGTTGATATATACATATATGTAATTTATTAATTTTAATCAAGGTGATTTTATTTTAATTTAATCAATGTAATTCAATATTTTATAATCGTCTTACAATTTACTCCCCTCGTCCCATTAGATTAGTCCTCTTTTGTTTCGGCACATTAATCAATGTTTATAAATGTAGTGTAATTAATATTTTATTAATGTGAGTAGATTTTTTCCATTTTAAGAAAGTGGACTAATCTGGCGGGACAGACGAAAATGGAAATATGGACTAATTTGGCGGGATATTTTTAATATATTAATTATAACTAGTAATTTTAGTTTTAAAAGTAAAATTAAACAAAAATTATATGCTCCCTCCGTTCCATTAGATTAGACCCTTTTGGTTTCGGCACAGTAATCAATATTTGTGAGTGTAGTGAAATTAATATTTTATTGATATGATAAGATTTTTTTCAATTTTAAAAAATGAGACTAATCTGGTGGTACAGACGAAAATGAAAAAGGGGACTAATCTAGCGGGACAGAGAGAGTATAATATTGTGGTTAGTTGGTTGTTAATAAACTATACAAAATTATTATAGTTGAGTTGAGATGATATTGATGATGTGGATAAGAGAGAAATTAATTAAATATCAAGATTATTGGTGCTAGGAAATTTGTTAGTAATTTTCTTATTTTATTATTATGTCTTGGTGGGTCAAAGCATACTAAAACCATCTTTAGTATTGTCTTTAGATAGTTTCAGCACAATAAAAAAATACAAAATCTTGCATAGGATAATTTATTAAGTTATAAGCTAGAACTAATCTGAAGACCAGACTTGCTAAATAGTCTAGAATGCGCAAAAGACTCAACAGACAAAGGTTCGAGTCGAACTTGGAAAGTCTGGAAGAATATGAGTCAAGCTGACAAGTACGGATTCATCAAGTATGGGTCTAACAAGTATAGTTTTCCCAGTACATTAGACTTATCATTAGAGGGACCAAGCATACACTGACAGATGACGTCACCAGCATGGAGTTGCAAGTATGACGCCATGGACTTCATAGTCCAGGTTCCACCGCAGAGAGACAAGAAAGATCATTTGAAGAATGTACTAAAGAGTACAGACTTTAAAGATTGGAGATTTCTTAAAGTCTGCAAGCACGAAACAACAAGTTTCGTTACCTAGGACAACCAGTCCGAGATTCCTCAAACTGACGAATAATGCCATTCAGACACAAAGCCGAACCGTCACTGTCAGAAAAAGGGCGGAGCAGGTGCAGAACATCTGGAAAAGCACCACCTACCCGCCTAGAACAACAACCAACAGAGACATCTAATTGGACATCTTCCAATTTATCTCTAACGGACATTTATTTCAAACCTTATTCTCCACGACTATAAATACCAAATATTTTAAAAAAAGAAGGTTACCGTAACCAAAAACTGAATTGTAATTATAGCGAACTAAGAAGCTAACAAGCTTATTACTCACATTCGAGGCTTTCTAAGCTTTTCTGTATGGCACCTTAGTGAACACGAGACTCAGAACCTTAGCATTCTCGAGTTATTTTTCGGTGATCTTTCTCTCCAAGAAAAACTACAACAATCAAGTACGTCTTGTACTCTAACTCTTACTGGCAACCTGCCACCAAGGAGAAAATTTAAGGGATAACTATAAACACCCTATTCCGGCTATGAGGAGGCAGTGTGGTGCGCCCGCCTACACTCTAAGGAGCTACGAAGTATAAAACCAGCAAGGACAAGACGAGTGCGCTTGTGAATCGGCAGAAGGGCATTCACCGACAAACAATAGATCGTAGGAGCATCTGTAAAGTTCTAAGCTAGTGGATTACCAGACTTGGGTCTGAAGAGTGGACGTAGGACGTTTTGGTTCGAACCACTATATATTATTTATTATTTTATTTCATTCAGTCAATTTACATCTATTTAAAACTCAACACTTTATACTTCGAAAACTGACGTTAAGAATACTTAACGTTAAGTACCTGAACAAAGATTTGACAAACCAAGCTGACACGTTACTCTCAGCTTGGATAAGTGCAAGTAACCGAACAAACAAGTTCAATTTTCGTTGTGCATATACTTTTTACACCGATAAACCGGGACCAACAGTTGGGTGGTTGGAAGGTAGGGCTGCTCATGAGCCGAGCCGAGTAGAGCCAAGCTCGAACTCGAGCTCGACTCAGTATTTTAAGGCTCAAGCTTGGCTCGGTCGAGTTCTATTTTTTCAAGCTCGAGCTCGATACAATCTTATAAAGCTCGAGCTCGGCTCGAGCTTGACTCGTATTTAAATAATTTTAATTTTTTTTTAATAAAATTCAATCACAAATTCACATCTACTTCTTATATATTTTTGAATGAGATCATAAATTTATTATTAACATCCAACAAATTTATTGTAAAAAATATGAAAGAGAAGAAATAGTTCCAAAATTACAAGAACAAAAATAAAATATTTAGACAAAAAAAGTCAATTTGAGCAATCGATTTCGAATTGAATACTTCAACTTAAAATCGTAAAAGAGATAAGAAAAATCAGTATTCAAACAACAATTAAAAACTGATAGATTCAACCTTCAAGAAAGAAAATATAGAGAAAATGCATAGAAGAGATCAACAAGAAACTGCCATGAGAGAGAGGCATCGTGGTTGGGAGAAAAAATAGAGATGAGAGGCAGCCGAGAGAGAGAGAGAGAGAGGGGCGCCCGTAGTTGGGAGAGAAAAAAGAGACGAGAACGATGTTGTTAGAAAAAGTGCCGCCATGAGAAGGAGAGAGCCCCGCTGCAAAGGAAGGAAGAATTTGATAGAAGCAAGAAAATGAAATTTAGGTTTTATTTTTCTCTTTTATAATGAGGGTAAATAGTGTAAATAATAAAAGTTTGAGGGGTGAAAATAATCTAAAAACTAGGTTAAACTCATTTAGGCTCGCGAGATTATCGAGCAGAGTATAATTGAGCTCGAGCTCGACCACTACTCGAGTAGCTCGAGCTCGACTCGACCAATCACGAGTCGAATTCGAGTATTTTACGAGTCGATCCCAAGTAACTCGCGAGCTAGCTCAACTCATGAACACCCCTACGACTGTCACTATTGCTATTATTTGTAGTCTTAGAGTTGTGTAACTGGTCGAATCGAATCAAACCCGACCCGAGACACTAGAACAGACCCCACTCAAAGTTGGGTCGGGTCTGACCCAAATATTAAAAAAAATTTAAAGATGTGCAGTTGGTGGTGCAGATGACCTTCATAAAGAAATTTAAAGATGTAGGTGGGTCCCCTCGCTCGGGGTGTAGTGGTGAAAGCACCTTGCCTGGACCAAGAGGTCACAGGTTCGAG
Source organism: Plectranthus barbatus (assembly GCA_026898455.1). NCBI lineage: Eukaryota > Viridiplantae > Streptophyta > Magnoliopsida > Lamiales > Lamiaceae > Plectranthus > Plectranthus barbatus. Next base: position 180,011 of record JAPKLW010001144.1, on the reverse strand, counting down.
CTTCTCTGGGACATCTGGGTGTGTGAGTTTAATAAATGTATTCCTATTTAAAAAAAAAAGATGTAGTAGGTGGCCTGTGCAGACGTGCAGTCGGCAAGGGTGGTGCAGTAGAAGCGAGCAGACGGGAGGGGCAAGGGCGTTGCATGCAATGGGAGGGGTGGTTGGTTGCGTGCAGTAAGCGGCGGTGGCTAGTGCAGGGGCGAAAGGGTGGTGCAGCGCAACAATGGAGGTGAGCCGTGAGCCAGGCGAGCGGCGGTGACTGATGAGTGGCAGTGCGAGCGGCGAACCGAAAGATGACAGACGAAATGACAAAGGGTGTGTATGGGGGTGAAAGTAAAATACTGAAACGTGAATTAGGGTTTGGAAATAAATTATGTATTTAGATAAATTAAATTTATCATTTAATATTATTTGTTATATAATATATTATATTTATATTAGTTTGGTTGGGTTGTGTCGGGTCAGGTCAGGTGGCACCCGAACCCAAACAACTAAACCTGCCACCCGACCTGACAATGAATCGGGTGAATATTTTTAACATGTTACTAGATCCGATCACGATATACCTAACCGAATTTGAATTCAGCTGTTCGAGTAGATTTTTCAGGTACGGATCAGGTCTTTCACACCCCTAACTATATTGCAATATTAACATAGTAAAAATATATGTTTAATCTGTGATGCATTTTTCAATTATTTCAAGAATTAAGAAGAAAATTATTCCAATAATTAAAATTATACTTTTAATTGAAAATCTCCACACGTTACTACTTGGACAACTAAAAGTAAAATAATTAGTTTTTTTTTTTTTATTTTACTCTTCTTTAATGAATATATTTTAAAAAGCCTTATTTAATAATCTTTAGATTTAATAATCTTTTAATTTATTATTTTAAAAAGCAAAAAAAAAAAAACAAATATAGTATCAAGAACAGAAAATTACAAAAAACATCCCATAAAAATCATTGAGATTTTAAAATAACAAACAAAACACGAAATAGTATAAATTTATTTTTTATATAATTAGTCTTAAATGAGAAATTTTTGGGAATAAAAAAAATTGTGAGTTTCGCCACAAAAGGAAAAAGAAAATATAAACAGCAGCTAAAAACGGTGCCGTTTGCACAACCGAGATCCATTTCCATAGATCCTAAAAACCTAGCTCTTTCCTTGGATGAAGTGTTTGAATCAGGAATTAGAAATTTAGAATCATGAGTTCGATAAGAAATCTCTCCAGTTTTCCTCTTAAATTTCGTTTTTCTGTATCTCGATTCAACTTCGATAATGTCTGTCTCCAACTCAGACACATCTCCGCCAAGCACAGATTCGATTTTCGACGGGTGCGTGAGCCCGGTGATGCCGTCGCCCTGTTCCAAGAGATGCTGAGAATGCAGCCACTCCCCCCTGTAATCGACTTCACAGAGCTGTTGAGTGCTGTTATAGAGATGAAGCAATACTCTCTTGCCTTTCAGCTGTTCGACGAATTGCTTCAGTGGGATGCTTCTGTAAAGCGAAATCATTCTTTGAGTATTCCGATGGATCTATTTTACAAAATGGAGAGACTGCGCCCTTCTGTTATCGAATACACTAAATTTATAAATGCTGTGGTTAAGGTAAAACAATACTCTGTTGCTCTTCATCTATTCCACCAAATGCGTAGGATGGATGCTCCTATTAATCACTACACCTTGAGTATTGCAATTAATTGCTTCTGCAGTCTGAAGAGAGCTGATTTTGGGTTTGCAATCTTAGGCAGTTTTTTCAAGCTTGGGCACGAGCCTAATGTCGTAACCTTTAACACCCTCATGAAGGGGTTAATGTTGGTTGGGAATAATCAGGAGGCAGCAAAACTATTGGGGAAGTTGGTGGCCGAGCAGGTGTGCTATCCTAATGAAGTTACTTATTGTACTATGATAAATGGGTTATGTAAAGGTGGGCATACTCTTGATGCGCTTGATTTGCTCAAGTTATTGGAAAATGGAAGCTGCAAACCCAATGTTTATGCTTATGCAACAGTAATTGATGGCCTGTGCAAGGATGGAATGGTTGGTGACGCCCTCCAACTCTTCTTGTCTTTGGCTAATAAGGGCGTTTCTCCCAGTGTAGTAACATATAATTCAATGATCCAGGGCTTATGCAATTTGCGTAGATGGGAAGAGGTTGATGATTTGCTAAAGAAGATGGTGGGTAGTCGAGAAGTCCACCCAAATGTGGTTACTTGCAACATTTTAGTTGATGCTTATTGCAAAGAGGGAAGGGTTGAAGCAGCTGGGCATACCTTGAAAACTTTGATGCAAATGGATGTCCAACCCGATATTGTTACTTACAATGCATTGATCAATGGATATTGTTTGCGAGGAGATATGGATGTAGCAAAAAATATTTTCGATTTTGCAGTGAATTCCGGCCTAAAGCCTGATATTGTAAGCTACAATAGCTTGATGAACGGGTATTGCAAAAAGGGACAAGTGGATGAAGTTTGGCGTCTTTTTAGGGAAATTCCTACGAAAGGGTTAGAGCACAATGTGGTTTGTTATACCACAATGCTACAGTCCTTATTTCGTGAAGGCAAATGTGAAGATGGGTTGAATTTGTTGAAAGTTATGCAAGCTCAGCAAGTGACTCCTAACCTAGCTACTTACAATACCTTGTTGGATGGTTTATGTGGGAGTGGTCGTATTGCTGAAGCCTTTTCCATGTTGCATAGGATGGAAGAAAGAGGAATCATTCCTGACATCATAACATACAATATCCTTATGGAGGGATTGTGCAATGATAAACAAATCCAGAAGGCAATGCGTATTTTGGAGGAACTTCAGTCCAAAGGTCTTCAGCCCGATGTGGTAACATATAATATCCTTATTGGTGCAACTTGCAAAGAAGGGCAGATAGAGGAGACGAAGGAGTTGCTGCTTGAGATGGAAAACAAAGGTATGCACCCAAATGTGGTAACATATAATATCCTTATTGATGTTGTTTGTAAACAAGGGCGGATAGAGCATGCGAAGGAGTTTCTGCTTCAGATGGGAAACAAAGGTCTGCAACCAGATGTGGTAACTTATAATGTCATGATTGATGCTGTTTGCAA
>JAPKLW010001144.1:160575-176754 GCA_026898455.1 Plectranthus barbatus | reverse complement strand
GGGCAAATCGAGGAGGCGAAGGAGTTGCTGCTGCAAATGGGAAACAAAGGCTGCTTGCCTGATAAGATCACCCACAATGTTTTTGTTCGAGGTCTTCTCAAAAACAACAAGATGCAGGAAGCAGTTGTACACCTTGAAGAGATGTACACAATGGGATTCACACTGGATGCCAATTCTCTATCAATGTTTAAGGAAGGTGAAGATGCTGCTCTTTTTGACAAGGTGAAGAAATTTGTGTAACAATTTCTAATCCAGTTTCTTAGTATACTGTTTGAATTTCCTTAGATTATGAATTACAGACTGGAATGCCAAGTTTGACAAAATCTCTCTTTCGCTTGTGTGTTTGAAACTTCGATTAACATTGTGGAAAGAAATATAGTTTGTGTTGTTAGATCTCCAATGGAGAAAGGGAACTTGAAAGAGTTTGAGTCTTGTACACTGCAGAAATATTTTGAGGAAACTTTTTTAACTATTAAACATCATAGGAATTATTTTAGTTAGAGAAACGGAAAATGAAAGATTTATATCTGAATATATCATATTCAGACAAGGAAACAGTGGTTCCCTTTTTAATGATGCTGCTGCTAAATTCTTGGACATGGAGTGCATCTTCAAGTGCTTTTAACTAAATTCTATTATGGAACAAGATAAGCTTGTAAGGTTTTTATAAATAAATGCAATATAAGATAATTCGTTATTTATTTTGATGAATTTATAGCTTGTGGAATAATTTGAAGTTGGAGAATTGCAGTAAAATCTTTGTAGGGATTTTATAACTAAAATAGTAGACGATTTCCACTTTAAAAAATATTTTAGTCATAATTCATATAGTTAAATATAACATGATTGAATTAAAAAACAAATCATTATCCAAACATCACTTTAAGGTATAATTTTACTACTGAAGTCTGAATATGAATCATAAAATGATTTCAAGACTCTCACATCCACTTAAAATTTAATAGAAAAAATCATTAATTTTTTTATCCTTATATGGCATGAATCTTCATTAATTCGTATGGAATGTAGTGGTGAACGCAAGTGTGTAATTTTAGAATGGAAAAGTATCAACTACATTACAAACTATTCTGATTTTCTTAAATATATTACAAACTATGAATATTATTAAAATATATTACAAATTATCAGTTTTGTTTCAAATTTATAACGAAAGCAAATTCGAGTGACGGAAAGTCGACGTGGCTTGTCGGATGATACGTCAACACTTAAAATTACACGTCATCAAATATACTACAAATTATTATTGTTTTCTCAAATATATTACAAACTATTGCGATTTTATCAATTATATTACAAACTAAACAATTAGATTTTTTAATTTAGGACGAAAATATATTTATATATATTTTACATATTTAAATAAAAATATAAATATATTTAAAAAATATTTAAATAAAAATTATTGACAAATTAAAAAAATGATTAAAAAAACACTTATTTTATCTTTCCTATTCTTTTGCCATCGTCTTACACTTCGTCGAACTAAAAAATTATTATTATTTTCAAAATATTTAATATTTTTAATTCGGCAACGTAAGAGACGAGAGCAAAAGTAGTATAAATTAAAATAAATATTTTTTCATTTTTTTAAAAATTTCTCAAGAACTTTTATTTTTATATTCTCAATATAATTATATGTTTATTTAAATATTTAAAATTCTAAAAAATAAATAAATATGTTTATCGTAAATTCAAAATAAATCTGATAGCTGAGCATTTGTTTAGGAAAATATATAATTTTTAATGCAATTAAGAAAATTACAATAATTTGTAATATATTTATATGATGACGTGTAATTTTTAGTGTTGATGTGTCATATGATAAGTTTGTAATATAATTGATACTTTTTTTTTTTTAATTCTAAAAAATCCTCGAAAATAACGCAAATGGTAAAACATAAAGTTTAGCAATAATGAAATGGAATGGCGCAGAACACCAAGTAAAACTGGCGTTAACGCGTGTGGGGTTAACGCAAAAGCGCATTTTATACTTTTCTTTTTTTAAATGGAAAGTTAGTTATGTGGCCCTCCTTGTCTTTCAATTTTTCTAAATTTAAATAGTTATTTTTTTTGTTGGCACGTGTCACGAAGCTAAATATTTTATACTACATTTTTTATTTATATAGAAATGCTAAATATTCCTAATAATAATAAGATGAAATGATATTGTGATGAGTCTCACGCGATTTATATTGTAAAAGAAGTTTCATATTATAAGAATGAAATGATTCCGAAATCTAATTTTTAGTTGAAAGGTATGAGAATGATACCCAAATACTTGGGAACACCAAAACCTTCCAAAATTATGGTTTCAATCTCATTCTCAAATTTCATTACCAAAATTATTTATTTTTATAATATTATATGTTATTATAAATTTATTTTATTTATTTTTAATATATTATGATAATAATATTATTAAATTAATTATTTATTTTGTATCTTGATTTATATTTTATAAAATAAATAAGAAAAATAGTTTATGTATTTTTTTAAATTAATTATTATTTATATAATATTTTAATTATTTTCAAAACCTATAAATTTTAAAAAAATAAATCACTCATCAGAATTGAAAGTATGTACTAAACTCATCTCATAAACCAAACATTAAAAAAAAATTATTCATAAAAAATAAATTCATACTATTCCTTTTAGTATCAAACTCATACCTATAGTGATTACCGACAGTTAAATCAAACGCTTCCTAAATAATCATTTGGAGGTTACAATATATAAATCGATTTGGAACAAACAAATATGAATAATACTTACTTTTATACAAAATAATTATTGCATCAACAACTGCGAATTCATCACGAGTTTTATTACAATACATACCTTTCAACAAAATATAATAACACATTTCATAAAAAATATTGGTAGTCGAAATGAATCAGAATTTCACTTCCCCTTCTTTTTCCTTTTCATTTTCCATCGCGTGAAAATGAAATCATTCTCTTTGACCACGCATACTTTTATTTTCAATTTATTTTCAGCTAAATCTCACACCCAAAAAAGCTTATTTAATTCTCGTAAATTTCTTTATTCCACTATTCATTAAAATATAAGTAAAAATCATAAAAAATATCTTAATATTTTATTTTCATTGAATTATACCAAAATATTTCGTTCTATCAACCAAAACTACTCTTCACTATGAAAAATATTCTAAAATTTTTCATATTTTTGAACTATACTTTACTATTTTATTATGTCAATTAAAAATATCGTACATTGCTATCGATATTAAAATTTTGATAAATCATACATTCATTTTAATACAATATATGTCACATATATACAAAAAAAAAATGAAATATCACACATTATTTAAGATTTATAAAAAATATAACACCATTAACGGTTGAGAGTGTTTTTAATTGATAAAATCAAATATTATGATTTAATTCAGTGACACTAGAAATATTATGATATTTTTCACAGTTGGAAGATATTCTTAACTAACAAAATGAAACATTTAAATATAATTTAGTCACGGAGAAATATTACTGTATTTTCCATATTTAACTATTACTTTGAGCTATATATTTTTCATAGGTTTTCCAAATTATATACTTCTCATGTCCACTTCAATTGTCCACCTTTTCTTTTTTGTCCGTTCCACTTAATTATCCACTTACTTATAATGAAAAATTTATATATATTCATTAATAAAATATTAATTTATTCTATCTCTACTTGTATTGATTATTGTGCCAAAAATAAAGTCGACATTTAATCCAAGACGGATGAGTAATACAACGTGTCTCCAATTCACAAATGATGTGTAATGACACGTCATATCTAATCACAATTTTCAAAACACTGTAAAATAACAATAAAAAAATCCAACTCATCGTCAAACTTTTACCTAAACTTCTGCAAGTGATGAAAGTTAGAGCTATAATTATGGCCATCAATGTTGAGTTTTCATAGGGAATATACCCTCTCCTCCTTCCCCAACTACCATCTCCATTACTTCAATCCCTCTGATTAAAGTGATAAAGATTTCACCAAATAAAGCTGAACTCAGAGCCTCTACTTCTCTCTCTCTCTCTCTACCTCTCTCTGTATCTGTCTGGTAGTGCTGTTTATTCTTTCTCTCTTTCACTTTTAGTCTTTTCCTTCACTATTTCAAACACACCCAAAGCAAAAACTACCCCATTTTTACACTCATTCCCCTTTAAATTCCCCACCAATACAAAGCACAAAACAGAAAGCCATTCAACCATTCCAAATTCTTGATTCTCAAGTCAACTTTTTTTTTGTCAAGATTCTTGGTCCATGGATGTGAGCATCATTAATTTTTTCAAGAACCCTTTTTTTTTTCTTTCATGTTGCATTATACATCACTTGATTCCTGTGAAAAAATATCCCAGATTCTGATAAAGATTTGATTATTATTTTTTTTTGGTAGGAATTTGAGTTTAGGAGGAGGCATGTTCCTGCATTTGGAAGCTGGGATTGCAATGGCGATCTTCCATTCACACAGTGCTTTGAATCAGCAAGGCAAGCTGGGCTGCTCCGGTGTAGCTACACCGAGGAGCGTGACTTGTACGTCGCCGGTGATTTGTATGAAAACCATGTTTTCACTCCTGCTATGATTGTTGTACCTCGCCACAGAGTAAGAACCCCCTTTTTCTCGTTCTTGATCACACACTTGCTGTGTGTTTTAACGTTGCGGTGGATCCAGAAATTTATCGTATCTCATCATATTTTTCATAACAAAAAAATATAAAATTTAGTAAAATAATAAAAAAATTATAATCCCTCCGTCCTATATTAATAGTTCTAAATAAAAATGAAACGATAACCAATATTTATGAGTATAGTGGATTAATAATTTATTGGTGAGCGTTAAAAAATTTGTCATTTTAAAAAACGAGACTAATAAATGGAACAAATAAAAAAGACAAGTGGAACTAATAAATGAGACAGGGGAGTATTTATCTATATTTTCAGCCTATCGTACCCTTTATTTATGTTTCTTAATCCATTTTCTTCGTCTAGGTACGAAAATGAAGGTGACTATATATAAAAATATCGGATGAATAAACTACTAAAATCGAAAAAAAATCGAATTAGGGGCGCCATTGCTAAATTGTGTGTTTAATTTTCATGTGATTGTGAAAGGTCACAACTTTACACACTAGATGTTTAATTATGATGCATAATTACTATTCTTTGTCCCATTAAATTAGTCTCATTTTATTTTTTACTGTTCGATATAATAATCTAATTACTAAAAAGGAAAAAGTATTCAAATTAAATGAGATTAATTTTGTGGGACGGAGGGAGTAATTATTAATAATGTATTTCTTTTTCAAGGGAAAAAACTCAAGAAAGAAAGAAGGGAAAAAGAATGGGAGTGTGGTGTGGGATTGTGAGTGTGAGCTGAAAGCACCACCGAGCCCTGCCTCGGCCTCACCGGCGGAGCCGCCGCCACCGAAAGCCGTTGACGAAGATTTGTACAAGATCTCCCCTGATCTTATTCGTGCTCAATCGAAAAGGGTAGCTTTTTACTACCATATATTAATATAGATGATTTTGATGGTTGAATCTCCATATTATAATTTTTTTTCCTATCTATGCAGAAGAGAGCATGGGGGTTCTTGTCGAGCTGCCTTCCTCCTTTTCTTATTTAATATTCAACTCGAGAGCTCGTGAGATGATCGTTATACGAAGGAGCGCCGAAATTAATATGAGCACTTGGAGCCAACTATTGAAGGAGATGAGAGATATGTTAGGCAAAGACATCTTCTCCTATGATAACCATATATATATGTATAAAAGAATCTTCAATCTTCAAGCTTGGTGTTCGATTCCATTGGGAGAGTTTATGGCTGTTTTTAAATTTGTTACAGTTTGTAAAAAAATATTTAAAGGTTTTTCAACTTGCTATATTGGATTTGTGACTCTGTTTTCGAACTTGATTTGATGCTAGCTTGTGAAAATTGCTTGAAATTTGTGTGATTTTGGTGTTTTTGAGAAAGTGGGCAGAAATGGAGGTGGGAGAAGTGATGTTTTTATGTTGGAATGAAAGGGAGAGAGAGGGATTCAAAGTGAGAATTTATTTCAGGTAGATGCCACTTTGGCATATGTAAGAATCTTTTAAAACAAAACTGTAATATATTATGGTAAGTTTTTAGTTACATTAATGGTTTATTAAATAAATATTTAGTTAATGGCAAAAACTTGCGTTAGGCAGACCTAAACGGTTTAGGCGGGTTTTATCCTACCCAAATGGGTTGACCCATCCCAAATAGGGTTTATTAATCCTAATTAAGGTATATTATATGGGTTTGGGCTTGAGTTAATGGATATAGGTCTGCCTAACCCAAGACCTTCCCTTAGTTAATTAATAATGAAGTGAAAGAGTCCATACTCGTATTATTACATGTTATATTACTTTATTATGAGTCAGTATATATTAAATTTATAAACTTAATTTATTTAACATAATTATTATATAAATTCAAATTAATAATTAATCGTAAAAAATACAATCAATTGATTATAATAAATTTAATTCTCGAATATCGCGTGAGTGTTATACTAGTCAAGAATTATGTCACCCATCTTAGTCACATATAAATTAGGAAGTCATCGATAAATTTAATCGATTCAAGACTCGAATTCTTAATTCAAGACATAAAAGATTCTTAAATTCTCAATACAATATTTGATATTAAGGTTTTGGATTGAAAATTTTATGATTTTTCATGTCCTGAATTGAAATTTTTTTAGATTTTTTATGTTACTAAATTGAAAATTCATCTAACAAATAATGAATTAATAATTAAATTATTTTTTGAATCTTTAATTGATAATACTCTAATAAATTAAGATGGAATTTTATCTCCTAAATATAAAATATATATTATTTGAGAGGCTGATGTAGAAACCGTTGGATCAATAAATATGATTTAATAATTTTGGTAATATGCATTTATTCTTTGGTTGGCAAGTTCTTGAAACTTATGAGGTGTTATAAGTATTTGGTATTTCACTGTTTTGATTACAATATATAAATTGATTTTTAAGAATTAAATCAAAATTTTAAAATGATACAAATTATGATTATGAATTAATTAGTTTTAATTTAAGAATTTAAAAGTATTGGATAAAAATTATATATCCTAATTGAATGAGATGAATATACCATTGAATTTATAGAATTAGTTAAACTTAATAAATTTAAATTATTAAAAAATATTAAATAAAAATTTATAATTTTAATAGTAAAATAATAAATAAAACGTAAAAGTGAAACAAATATTTTTTATGTATATCGATAAAATATTTTAACCACTATATCGGAGAGGGAGGAGGAGGACCATCCTTGGGCCATACTTGTAATTCCTTGTGTTAATATTAATTAAAAATTACTATTATATTTTTTTGAATCTCTGAGTTTTAGCTTAAAAAATAAAAAGTATTAATTAATGATTACTTTTATAATAATTTTATCTTGTAACGATTTTTAATAACTTTGTTCTTAAGTTTATTTATGAAAACCGCTAATTATAATATTCTTTTATATTTGTAAAGTCCCATTTTCGTATATACTTTATAATATTGGTTTATTTAATATGAATAAAATATCTAGAAATAGTATTGGAGGGATGGAATGCAAATTCACCAAATGCAAAAAATGATGACAAAATATCAATAAAACATCATTTAAAATAAAACTAAAACCACGAAATATATTCATAACAAGAAAATTAATCCAAACATATATATATACTTACAAATTTCTAGTGCAAATGTAGATATAATTCAATCAATTAATTAATCTTAATTGAATCCATCCTTCAATTACTCAACACAAAGGAAAGAGCAGGGGCCGGAGCAGCGGCAGAGACCGGCGACATGTCTCAAGCAGCCGCCCGCTCGCCGCCATCTCCGCCACCAATTTCTTCAACAAACGGAAGGGCCGGCCGGCCGTAACTGCCCATTGCACCACCGGCCGGACGCCGAGGCAGAACCCTCTCCGCCGGTTCCCCAGCCGTATCGTGCTGCCCTTCAGCCTCCGATGCCTCCGCCGACTCCGGAGCTCCACGGCGGCGCCGGGTGATGCAGCGATGCTGAAGCTGCTACCTCTTCTTATCATGATTGCTCAAGTTTTTTCCTTTGGTGAGGTTTGTAATTTTTTTTTTAATAACTTAGTTTCTTATTTTATGGTTTATATAGAGGGATTAAAACTCAAAGTTTTGAATTAAATTATTCCTTACACATCATCAATGTATCTAGAAAGTAAATTAATAAAAAAATCATATAATCGAGATGTCAAAAATAATATTTATTGTCACAATTTATATTACATTATCATATTATTGAGTGAGAATTATCTACTTATTGAACTAAGCTAGTAAGGTTACAAGTATTGCGTCTAAATTTTATAATGATCTTATTTTTACCAATCAATTCCCTATAAGATAAAAGAATTATTTCTATATTATCAGAATTAATTATAAAAAGAGTTGATGAAATCTCAAACCAAAACGTAAATTCCAAGATATTTAATTTAAGGATTTTTATCAATTCAGAATTCGAAAAATAATTTAATTATCGATTCAAAATTTAAAATATCAATTCTCATTTGGAGTGTGGTGGTAATCATTAACGTCATTATGGGTGGGAATTTTAATAATTATTGAGAGTATTTTACTAATACTTGAGCAAATAAAATTATTTTATCAAGATAAAGTTTTGTTTATAATATTGTGTCATGATTATGTGATATGGGCTTCTATTGAGAGGAATTAGTGTCGTTTCTTGATTTAATAATCTCGTTTGTAGGGTTGATTATGGATAATTAAATTGATAAATAGTTGTTGGTGAATAAAAATATAGGTCAAAGCCTATATAAGGTTTAAAATTTAAATAACTTTCAAGGAATCCTATCAATTTTCTATTCAGATTTGTTGGAAAAATGAGCCTTTCGGCTATCTTGAGATTTTGGACGTTAACAAATTCAAATTTTATTGATTCATTATAAATATTCTTCTTAAAATATATTATCATAATATAGAAAGGATGAACTTATTTAAGGAAAACCTAAGATTTGAAATATTGATTCCACATGGTATATATTAATGAAATAATAAATTAAAGGTGTTGAAAATAAAAGAATTGATCATACTATCAATATGATAATACCAGCTAAATTAATTTTTCGGTACATTAACACGTGATTACAGTGATATTTGAGCAATTTTGATTAAATATATATTTACAAGCCGTATCAAACATGTTCCTACTTTAAAATTACCTAAAATAATGTGAAAAAGAAAAGGTTAGGGATGATTAAAATGAGACTATTTGGATTGTCGAAAGGGCATAATTTGCAATAATTAATGAAAGTAATTTAAAGAAATAAGCATCCATTCACGAGAATCGCCCGATCATTATTAAATAAATGCCTTCTCTTTCATAATTAATTAAATAAAATATTTATATCTATTTGTTTCTATTGATGGTTGTTTTTTGTGATCATATCGTAATATATTTTCATTCTAATACTAATATTTATTTGAAGATAAGTTGGTATACGTTCTACTACTTCTAGCATTTTTTTCCTAATACAGTAGAAACTCTATAAATTAATACTCGATTAATTAATAAACTCTTTAAAATAATAATTTTTGTCGGTCCCGACTCGGGGATAGGGTGCTAAATTAATAATTCGCTAAAATTATAAGATAATACATTTTTTATAATTTCTATAGGTCCCATATAAAATATAAATTAATAATTTCATAATGCGTACATATTACATGAATAATTTATGTACACTTCTTGAAAAATGACTCAATTGTCGTTTGTGTCGCTTAACATCACCTCTTTTGGGAGCAAGTGAGAGATAATCTGAAGAACGCTTGATTGAATTAGAGATTGTACATTGACTCACGTGCAAACCATAGTTACTAAGCACTAATTCTTGCAATTGCTTTTGAGTGAGACTTGAATTATCCTTGGCGTGCTTGCATAATGCTCTTCGAATCTCATCGGTCATTGTTGTTTTTTTTATACCTTTAAGATGGGGAGCCATTTGTGTATGATTTGTTTATGGTGATATACATATTTTATCTTGCAATATATACATAATATTTTTTAATGTCCATAAATTGAGACATTGAACATTAAGAATATAATTATATGAGAGATTGAAGGACTCTTCCAAATTAGGTCCTCATTTGATGTACAAAAATTAAATAGAAGTTTGAAAGGTAAGTGAATTGAATATTTTATTATAAATTAATAAAATATTAATTAATGTATAAATTAATAATTATTAATTTATAGTTTAATTAATAACTCTTTTAATTAATAAATTCTTGAGTTCCCAAGAGTATTAATTTATAGAGTTTATACATTATCTAATAATTTAAGCAAATTATTAATTTAGCACAAAAAAATTTCACCCATCCACCGAGAATAAATGTTAATAAGCCAACGATCTGATGTTGAAATATAATTTATGTGACATGGTAAATTTTAATAATTCTTAACAACTCAGATTTATTTTTACATCAGTCGTGTACATATCAATACATGCTCATGGTGGATATGTGAGCGTTTCTAATTAGGACCCTATTGGGGTCAATGAGAAATGGCCCAACTGCAAGTCCAAAATATACGGCCCACATCGTTGTGCAGGGGAATATAGTGGATATGCCCAGTGGTTCGAAGAGAAAGACAATTTGACCAAGTGAGTCCGAATAAAACAGCTCAACTGATAGCAGTTAGGGGCGGGAATATGCTGGGCTAGGCTGGGCTTTGGTCCCGAATAACGTGGCCGACCTCGGGTGAACTCATTTGGGCCCTGTGGCCGGGGCGTTGCAATAAAGACTAAGGGGGCGTTTGGTTTAACTGTCAGGAATCACTATGGGTATCGGTTTGATAGTAGAGGGAATGGGTATGGGTTTGATTTTTGGGAATCATTCCCAATTCTGATGTTTGGTTTACTAGTTGAGTTTTGGAATCATTTTTCAATTCTGATGATTTATTTTTTAAGTTTATAGGTTTATAATATAATTAAATTGTTATACAAATAATAATTAATTTAACAATAAAAAATAACAAAATAAAATCATATTATTTATCTTATTATTTGTTTTATAAAATATAAAATTAAGATAAAAAATAAATGATTGATTTTATAATAATAATAATATTATTATAATAATATATTAAAAAGAATAATATATAATTATAATAACATATAATACTATAAATAATATAATTATGAAAAACATTAAAAAAAGAAAAAAGAAAAAGTAAATAAATCAGAAAATAATTATAAATAAAATGAAATAAAAATAAGAAATAAATGATTAATTTAATAATAAAAAATTAAGAAAATATAATCATATTAAAATAAATAAATAATATATTTATATTCTTATTTATTTTATAAAAATATAAAATTAAGATAAAAATAAATAATTAATATAATAATATTATTATATTAATATATTAAAAAGAATAATATATAATATTATAAAATAATATAATTATCAAAATATTTTAGATTAATATTATAAAAATAAATAAATAAGAAAATAATTATAAAATAATACTACTATGAAATAAATAATTTTGGTAATAATATATGGGAATGAAATTGAAAACCCACCATTTTGGAGGGTTTTGGTGATTCTCAAGTATTTGGGAATCATTCCCATGTTTTCATTCCCATACCCTTTAACCAGTGGGTTTCGGAATCATTCCATTCCTTCATTCCGAAACCCACCAACCAAACGCTCCCTAAATAGTAATTAAGAAGTTATAAAAATATAATATATTATCGTTAGAAATAACTAATTCAACTTAAACATGCTTTTAACAATAAAGAGGTTAAAAAATAGAAAAAACAGATATAAAATTTATAGATCCATCAACCCCTGCAACTAAAATCCCACTCACCTAATTTCTAAAGCCCCAAATTCGGTGAAGTGTTTGAATTGGGATCATGATTTTGGGAAGAATCCTCTCCAGATTTTCAATTAATTATCGGTTTTCTGTGTCTCGGTTCAGCTTTGACAATGTCGGCCTCCAAATCAGACACTTCTCCGCAAAACCCAGATTCGATTTTCGACAGATACGTGAGCCCAATGACGCCATCGCTCTGTTCCGAGAAATGGTGAGAATGCAGCCACTCCCCCCTGCTACCCACTTCACAGAATTGTTGAGTGCTGTGATAGGGATGAAACAATACTTTCTTGCCTTTCAGCTGTTCGACGAATTGCTTCAGTGGGATGTTTCTGTAAGGAAAAATCATTCTTTGAGTATTCCGATGGATCTTTTTCACAAAATGGCGACGCTACACTAAGTTTTTAAATGCTGTGGTTAAGATAAAACAATACTCTGTTGCCCTTCATGTATTCCTCCAAATGCTTAGGATGGATGCTCCTGTTGATGACTACACCTTGAATATTGCTATTAATTGCTTTTGCAGTCTGAAGAGAGCTGATTTTGGGTTTGCGATCTTAGGCAGTTTTTTCAAGCTTGGGCACGAGCCTGACGTCGTAACCTTTACCACTCTAATGAAAGGGCTAATGATGGTTGGGAAGATTCAGGAGGCAGCAAAACTATTGGGGAAGTTGGTTGACGAGCAGGTGTGCTATCCGAATGAAGTTACCTATCTTACTATGATAAATGGGTTATGCAAGAAAGGGCATACTCTCGAGTCGATTGATTTGCTCAGGTCATTAGAAAAAGGAAGCTGCAAACCCAATCTAAAAGCTTACACCACTGTAATTAATGGCCTGTGCAAGGATCGAATGGTTGATGATGCCCTCCAACTCTTCTCCTCTTTGGCTAGTAAGGGCATTTCACCCAGTGTTGAGACATATAATTCAATGATCCAGGGCTTATGCAATTTTCGTAGATGGGAAGAGGTTGATATTGTTAAAGAAGATGGAGGCCAGTCAAGTCCACCCAGATGTGTTTACTTGCAGTATTTTAGTGGATGCTCATTGCAAAGAGGGAAGGGTTGAAGCGGCTGAGCATACTTTGAAAATTATGAAACAAATGGATGTACAACCGGATATTGTCACTTACAATCCATTGATCAATGGATATTGTTTGCAAGGAGATACGGATAAAGCGAAAAACATTTTCGATTCAGTAGTGAATTCCAGCCTCAAGCCTAATATTGTAAGCTACAATAGCTTGATGAATGGGTTTTGCAAAAAGGGCCAAGTGGATGATGTTTGGAGTCTTTTCATGGAAATTCCTGCCAATGGGTTAGAGCACGATGTGGTTTGTTATAATACGATGCTATATTCCTTATTTCGTGAACACAGATGTGAAGATGGTTTGAATTTGTTCAAAGTTATGCAAGCTCGGCAAGTGACCCCTAACCTAACAACTTACAATACCTTGTTGAACGGTTTATGCGGAGGCAGCCTTATTGCTGAAGCCTTTTCATTGTTGCGTGGAATGGAAGAAAAAGGTATCATTCCCAACATAGTAACATACAATACACTCATGGAGGGATTGTGCAATGATAAACAAGTTGGTAGAGCAGAGGCTATTTTAGAGGAACTTCCATCTAAAGGTCTGCAGCCCGATGTGGTAACATATAATATACTTATTGCGGGATGGTGCAATGATAAACAAGTCGATAAAGCAAAGGGTGTTTTTGAGGAACTTCCGTCCAAAGGTTTGCAACCCAATGTGGTAACATATAGTATCCTTATTGGTGCATTTTGCGAACAAGGGCAGATTGAGGAGGCGAAGGAGTTGTTTATTGAAATGGAAATCAAAGGCGTACAGCCAAACGTGGTGACATACACTATCCTTCTTGGTGCAGTTTGCAAACAAGGGCAAATAGAGGAGGCGAAGGAGTTGTTTCTTCAAATGGGAAACAAAGGTTGCTTGCCTAACAGGGTGACGTACAATGTTTTTGTTCGGGGTATTTTGAAAAGGAACAAATTGCAGGACGCAGGTGTATACCTTGAAGAAATGTGCACAAAGGGATTCACAGTAGATGCCAATACTCTATCAATGCTAAAGGAAAGTCAAAATGCTGCTCTTTTTGACAAGGTGAGAAATCTTCTGTGACAGTTATTACTACTTTTTTCTGGGCAAACTGTTGATGGATTACTTGTTTTATGTTCTCGATGAGTTTTTAGTTAAACGAAAAAGACGGTGTGTGCGACATAGAGTTTCCTTCGATTATGAAATTACAGACTGGATTGTTGATTTTAGCAACAGTTTCTTGAAAGCAAAAGTTTTGTGAAAATCTCTCTTTTGGTTATGTTCAAAAGTGGTTAGAAATTTTTATATTTGAAACTTTGAGTAACATTGTGGAAAATTTGTATTCTATTTGTAACAGTTACTTGCTAGATCTCTTCTGTGGTGGGGAACTTGAAAGAGGTTAAATCTTTTAAGTTGTGAGTAATACATATAAATCTATATAATATATGAAAAGAAAATAGTCTATCATAACCGTTCCCGCCAAAAGTTTTTGTTTTAATTTTATTTTATTTACTAAATTTGCACCCGCGCGATACGCGAATCAAATATACAATTTTTTATTTTGTAATATTAAAACTTAATTAACAAATTTTTAATGTATATCTTAAATTTTTTAGCAAATCTTTTACATATATATAATTTTATTCATTATTATACTTAATATAATATAATACGAATGATATTCAATTTGATTTAAATTATTATCTCATAAAAGATATTAGATTTATTTTATTTTAAAAATAATAAATATAATAAATTAATGAGATATAATGTTTTAAATAAAAGTAACCATTGTTTACTATATATCTATATTAGTTTTGTTATTTTTTTATCATTGTTTACTATATATCTACACCCGAATATTGCACGGAAAGACAATTATCTCCTTTAATAAATTGGTGAGATAAAATATTTTAATGAAAAAATAAAAAATATAATTTTGTTATATTTTATATTATAATTGTATATCTATAATATTTTATAGGAGTTTTATTGATCCAGGACCTGAAAGATTGTTTAATTATCAATTCAGGACCCGAAAGATTAATTCTCAATTCAGGACCTGAAAGATCACAAAAATTCTCAATTCAGGACCCGAAAGATCATACAATTTTTAATCCAGGACCTCAATATTAGGTCCTGGATTGAGAATTATTTGATCTTTTGGGTCCTGGATTGACAAATCATCTTTCGGGTCCTGAATCCTATTTTATATTCAATTTTGTGTAACATAATAGAAAAAACAAATAAATAATGTAAAATTAGAAAAAAAAACTTTTGGCGGGAATGGTTATGGTAGACTATTTTCTTTTCATATATTATATAGATTTGTTTTTTCTATTATATTACACAAAATTAGATTTAAAAATTATAGATATACAATTATAATATAAAATATAACAAAATTATATTTTTTATTTTTTCATTAAAATATTTTATCTCACCAATTTATTAAAGGAGATAATTGTGTTTTCCGTGCAACGCTCGGGTGTAGATCTAGTACTTCGAAAAATCAAACATCAGAAAACTTATTTTTATTTTACAAAGCTTATAAACAAAACAAACGTCTTGTTTCATACATGTGTGTCCATGAGGAAAACACTCTTAATTCATCATGTGAATGTTTTGATGATGTTGAATAAAAATGATAAAGATTCAAATGATCGTAATTCACTCGTTTATTTATTTATTATTCTATCAAATTAAAGGAAATTTAATTATATTTCAAATAAAATTTATTTTTCATATAGTTGGAATAAGAAAATTATGTAATAGTACACAAATTCTCATAAAATGTATAAAATTATATTATAAAAAAGAACGATATGAAATACAAAAAGTATAATATTTTTCCAAATTAATTATAAAACTCAATTCAATGCATGTGCAACATATGCACTTTTGTGCATCGTATTACAATAACTTATTGATTTTATACATATAAGAAACAATACTATGATTTTAATTAATTTTCCACAAACTAAATGATTATGCATAATAAAATTATAACTTATGCATTTCGTATATCTAAGTAACAATAATATGCTATTGTATGATTATTAAATAATTATACATGATTTTAAAAATAAATAAATAAATTCAAGTATGACAAGTGTGTTGTGAAGGTGACACATGGCGGTGCTCTCGCGCGCTGCCGCTACT
>JAPKLW010001144.1:91364-155575 GCA_026898455.1 Plectranthus barbatus | reverse complement strand
AAGGATAGAAATGAGTTTCAATCCCTTAGTCTTCCTCCCCAAATTGTAATATCCCAGGTTTAAATTAAGCTAATTTAAGCTTAATTATGTGAATAAATAAAGTTTTATTATTTAATTTGAGATTAATTGCAATTTAAACGGAAAACAATTCCCGAAGTTGCGTGCAAGTTTATTTCTTGCCATCAATATGTGTATAAGTATGTTTCCAGAAATCCTAAGTGGCCATGCAACCACATTTTACATTGGAATTTCATGCTCAACGAATTATTTTCTCTAGAAACAATCGTGTCGCGATTAAATTAACAACTCGCATCCGAAAGTTCCGTTTCATTATCGAGTTAGGGTATTCTTGGGAATAAAATATGGAAAGGATAGGAAATAATCGGAATGAGATTCCGAGGCTCGATGAATATTTTATAAATTATTGAATTTCTCGAGGTTCTAGTCGATAAAATATAAATTTCAAGAATTGTGGAATTTATATTAACGGGTTTGACTCGTTAATTGGAGCATTTTCGTGGGTTTCTATTATTAATTGGGAATTGAGAATAATGTATGACAAATCAAGAATCTACGAGGGTTAATTATCGGAGGGGAATACATGCAAATTAAACTGGTGGATGTTATCGACAATTCTTTGCAACGAAGCAGGGGCGGCACTACGTGAAGGCTCACGGGGTCGGCCGCCCCCACGGCATTTCGAAATTTTTTTTAATATACATGTATTTTTTTAAAAAAAATAAAATTATATAATGTCGACCCCACAAAATTACAATTGAGCCCCCACAATACTCGAGCTCTACATCCGCCCCTGCAACGAAGAATTGCCGCCATACAATCATTGTTTTAGGCGGTGGAGGGGCAGTGCAATTATGCAAGAATATTGCGAAATTTGAATTAAACACAAAAGAAAAAAAAAGTTTCAGAAAATTCCTTTCTCCCTATTCATTTCTCGCACACCGTCGTACCACCATCTCCAGCCACCCCTGTTTGCGCCCGATTACCAACCAAACCACCGTATTAATCGCAGTGAAACCGGGTTCTATCGAAATCCCGTGCCACAAGGATCACATGGAGCTTGAGAACACTCCGATCCGTCGAGGAACGAGTGAGATATTGTCGTCCGAAGTCAGTCTGCCACGATAATGTTTCGGTGTTGGCGTGAAACTTGAATCAAATGACGGTGGATGGTCGGTTTGATTTCACAATCTTTTTCCTTGTAATTTTTGGATATTTTGGTGTGCTTCGCCGACCCACCGCCGGAAACGTTAGAACCACCACCCCCAACCACTATTTTTTCCGGTAAGTGTGAAACTAATAATTAAAGTAAAATCAATCTAACTTATTTATAATTCATATATAAATATTCCCCTAAAATATATAGATTAATAATTAAGGAAAAATTAATCAAATTTGATTCTGCATATTTCCCAAAAATATTTCCTCAAAAAATGATGAAATTCAAAGTGGAATCTATATATATATTAAAACAATACCGTAAACAATTTATGGAAATATTCACTTACATTAAATGGTCATTAATTTAAGTACTCAGTTCATTAATTAGTGTGTTAAATATTCTATAATTATGTTTTTTCAATTTTTCAGAAAGGAAATAAGTAAGATTTTAACTATATATTAGTAAATATTTATAAATCAATTAGATTGATTTTTCCTTAATTATTAATATTCTAGAATCAATCTATACATTATTAGGGAAACATGTATACATAAATAAGAAATCAATTAGATTAATTTTACTTAAATATTATTTCTAATTACACGCGTCAATTTTCAACTTTAGGAAAATATGTATTAAATTGTATTAGATTGATTTTAGGGAATTAGTGTACACGTTATTATTTTCTAATTGAATCATTAGGGAATTAGATCGTACAACAATAAATATTATTATTATTATTATTTTAATGCAAATAACTATAAATATATTCTCATATTATAAGAAAATTAGGGGTACACAAACTAAATCTTCAAATTAATCTATATATTTTAGGAAAATATATATAAATCAATTAGATTTATTTTTCCTTAATTGTTAATTTCCTAAAGTTTAATTATATATATATATATATATATATATATATATATATTTTATTAAATTAATTTTTGGAAATTAGCGTACAACAATACTATGCTTATTAGGTGAAGATTATTATCCTAATAATTATTCTCAATCTATATTCATTAGGGTACAATATACACTCCCCAAATAAGATGATATTTAATAAAATCTTAATACATAAATTA
This sequence comes from Plectranthus barbatus, assembly GCA_026898455.1. Classification (NCBI taxonomy): domain Eukaryota; kingdom Viridiplantae; phylum Streptophyta; class Magnoliopsida; order Lamiales; family Lamiaceae; genus Plectranthus; species Plectranthus barbatus. Next base: position 153,307 of record JAPKLW010001144.1, on the reverse strand, counting down.
ATTCTAAACAATAAATCTTACCTAATGAAATGATAAGATTAACGAAAAAATAGGATAATTTATTTTATTTTGGAAACATTGAATTACATTTAAGTTGATGATCCAATACATAATTCATATATTCAAGAATTCATATTTAGAAATGATTTTCCTAAAATCATAAACTCAAATCATGGGATTTGATTTAGATTCCATAAAAATTAAAGTTGTATACTATACATTATTAAAACAAATATCACTATAAATACTAGATCAGATATTGAGAATATGAAACAATCATTGACATTTTCTTATAGCTTTGTGATGGTGCTTATAGAATTAGAGGTGAAAAAGAATAATTTTCTACTTTGAGTAGAATATCATTATTGTGGAGATGAAAGATGCGAATACGAAATGAAATGTTATACTATTTTGCAGGTTATGTTACAAATTGTGGGGGTGATCAAAGTTGTAGATATTATCATAATTTTATATTTTAATAGTCAAGATTTTTTTGTATTTTTTTTAATATTCATGTTCATTGTGTAGCCTTCTAAAAGAAAATCGATGTAATTGTCGAATGAGATGAATTTAAAAAAAATAAAAAAAAGTCATCAATGTCTCTTTTTTTTATTATTATTGTTCCATTTACCAATTTTTTTGTGTTATTTTTTTGTTGTTCATCTTGATAAGTTCTATTGTTATGCAAGTTTATAGTAAAAAAGAATAAGATCTAATGTATTATTTTGAGTGTTTAGTAGTATTACCAATTGAATAGATTTGAAGCAAAATCTAAGAAAAAAAAAATTTAACATGAACTAAAAGTTTAACATTAGTACCAAAAATACTTTTATATTCCTCAATAATTTGAATACATAAATGCCATAATAATATTATGCATAATTTAATTAATTATTTGTTAACTAATTAAGTTAATTATTTAGACTCTTTTAATTTTTAATATTTACTCAATTTAGACCGGCCCTTAATTATTAAAGATTATTAATTTATATTGAGAATATAGAAAGTACAAATAATTTATGATTCAATAGTTCTCTTCAATTTTTATTATTTGAGTGTATTATATTTTTTATTTTACATCCATGATATGGAACAAGTCTCATAGGCTTGAATATAAAAAAAATTAATTAACGTAATATTAAATAAATTAATAAAGAGATCGAGAACCAAGTTATCATCCATAAATTAAAAATGATCAAATCAAAAATAATTTTGGCTTAATCTCATTATCTGTATTTTCTTTTTCTTTTTTCTCCCACTCCCTTAATCACATCCATTTTTTTTTTACTATACTTCATTTTTATTTATATTTTTATTTATACAACTATGAAATATTTGTAGTAATCTTTATTTGGTTTTGAGATATTTTATTATTATATTTAAATATGTCTATTATTTTTTAATAACAAAGAATAACTAAAAATTAATCATGGGTTTATCTTTATGAAAGCCTAAAAATATGTTAATTTATCAATAGTGTTATAACTAAGTGAGTATTTCATATTTCTACAATTAAACAAATACAACACAGTGATTGGAATATGTTGACCAATAAGACGTGGGTTCGAGATCATTGTGTGAATTTAAATAAAAATACAATATTTATAATACATCAGTCCTATTAATCTATTGAAGTACTATGAGAAATATTAACCTCATTTTCTTTTTTTAGCTCTAAAGTTGAAAACTCTAAATTAAGAGCATTCCAAGATGAGTTACATCAATTGGAGATAGTGATTTGAGTTGTGATAATGATGGGCAAAGAAATATTGGATGATATTCACCAAATTTTTTTGTGAACCCTATAGAGGTAATGGCAAAAAACATGCATCATACTATATATCCTATTATATTTTCTAGCAACAATATTTTTCATATTTGCAAGATAGAGCCGTTTTTGCTCCAACAATGATATTGTTGATTCGGTGAATTAACACATGATGGATCGTAACACATTATGATATATTTATGTTAATACGGTATGTGTAAATTCGATGGACTAATGAATGTGTTGACTAATTTGCACATATTTAAATATATAAATTTTTTTAAATGTACAAGAATGTTGAAGAATGAGATACCCAAGGTGGGAATTCTTATTATGTTATGGAGAAATATAGTTCATTAAATTGGATTGTGCAACAAAACCGCCTTAATTATCACTAGGCTAATCAACCATGTTATTAAAGTTAATATACTAAACAGAAATAATTTGGGTGAAATTGTACTTCAAGCAACTTGAGATTGATAGTTTAATATGTATAAATCATGCACCAATGTAAATATTTAAATATCTATTTAATGGTCTCCCACTCGGGGCACAATGAAAACACATAGTTTGTGAACACAAGATCATGAGTTCGACATATACTAAGGATATCTGAGTGTGCAAGTTTTAAATCAATGCATTCTATTTTTTAAAAAAAAAAAATGGGAGAGAAAAAAATATAAAAGACTGGAAATATAAAAAATTTCATTAATAAAATATTGAAAGTTTTTAATGCATTTAAAAATAATGAAAATTGATTAGTATTAAAAATTTTAAACTACAAAGTACAAATATAGTTTTGACTTGCGTGGAGACACTACCTCCCAACTTGAATAGTGAATTCCAACATAAAAAAAAATTAATGCCTAAATATTTTTAAAATTAAAAATTGAGTTTTAGACTTATGAAATAAAATTTAAAAATTAATCGTTGTAAATATATAACATATATACTATATAAATAAATTATATGCATTATCATACAACTTTATGAGTTATATATTTTTTTGAATAAGTATACATTAATCTTAAACTCACACACACACTCACACACCCAAATATGATTTATAATAAATCATCAAATCTAATATAAATAATTAAATTTTTTCCCACGCATCGCGTGGGTGCAACACTAGTATATGAAAAGAGTTTTACACAATAATTAATGAACCAAGTGGTTAAATTAATAAACAATTAATGCAAGTAAATATTTCTATATATTATTTCCGGTCTTATTTTAATATAGATATAAATATAAATGTAAAAAAATAAATAACAATTCATTCTACCTCATCGAATTGAAATTTAACATCTATATTACAACAACTCGATACGTTGTTGCTCATAGAAAGAAAATAAATTGATAAAACATACAAGTAGATTTTATTTTATAGGAGGCTTAAATAATACTCCCTCCGTCCCAAAACAATTGTCTTGTTTTCCTTTTTCGTCTGTCCCAAACAATTGTCCTCTTTCCTAAAATGGAAAGTTAATACACACTCATTAATAAAATATTAATTTCATCTATCTCTACTCGCATTGGTATCTGTGCCATTTCCAAACCAGACAATTGTTTTGGGACGGAGGTAGTATATATAATGCTATATCTCAATTAGTCAAAACAAATATATTCTTGAGGAACAAATATTAAAATGCTCTCAAATTTTATAATCATTTCCACATTCAAATTACTACAAGCAATATAAGAATATTATTAGTATTGTTTTTATTATTATTAGAATTAGAATTAAATGAACGTAATCCTGCTTTAATAAAAAAATTTAAAAAAATAGTAAAAACAAAAAAACAAAAAGCATATATAAAATGCAAAGATCCATCAACCCCGGCGGCGGCAACTAAAAACCTAGTTTCTGTTACCACAAATTTGGGTGAAGTGTTTGAATTGCGCTGATGAGTTGGGGAAGATTTCTCTCCGCTTTTTCACTAAAATTTCGCTTTTCTGTTTCTCCATTCTATTTTGATAATGTCGGACTCCAACTCACACAGTTCTCCACCAAATCAAGGTTCGATTCTCGACGGATACGTGAGCCCGATGATGCCGTCGCTCTGTTCCAGGAAATGGTTAATGCAGCCACTCCCCCCTGTTGTCGATTTCACAGAATTGTTGAGTGCTGTAGTAGAGATGAAACAATACTCTCTTGCCTTTCATCTGTTCGACGAATTGCTTCAGTGGGATGTTTCTGTAAAGCAGAATTATTCTTTGAGTATTCCGATGGATCTGTTTTACAAAATGGTGAGACTGCGCCCTTCTGTTATCGACTACACTAAATTTTTAAATGCTGTGGTTAAGATAAAACAATACTCTGTTGCTCTTCATCTATTCCTCCAAATGCGTATGATGGATGCTCCTGTTAATAGCTACACCTTGAATATTGCTATTAATTGCTTTTGCAGTCTGAAGAGAGCTGGTTTTGGGTTTGCGATCTTAGGCTATTTTTTCAAGCTTGGGCACGAGCCTAGTGTCGTAACCTTTAACACCCTTATCAAGGGGTTAATGTTGGTTGGGAATACTCAGGAGGCAGCAAAACTATTGGGGAAGTTGTTGGCCGAGCAGGTGTGCTATCCTAATGAATTTACTTATTGTACTATGATAAATGGGTTATGTAAAGCTGGTCATACTCTTGACGCCCTTGATTTCCTCAAGTTATTGGAAAGTGGAAGCTGCAAACCCCATGTCTATGCTTACAACACAGTAATTGATGGCCTGTGCAAGGATCAAATGGTTGACGATGCCCTCCAACTCTTCTCCTCTTTGGCTAGTAAGGGCGTTTCACCCAACGTTGAGACATATAATTCAATGATCCAGGGCTTATGCAGTTTTAGTAGATGGGAAGAGGTTGATGATTTGTTAAAGATGATGGTGGTTAGTCATGGAGTCCACCCAAATGTGGTTACTTGCACTATTTTAGTGGATGCTTACTGCAAAGAGGGAAGGGTTGAAGCGGCTGAGCATACTTTGAAAATTATGAAACAAATGGATGTAAAACTGGATATTGTCGCTTACAGTGCATTGATCAATGGATATTGTTTGCGAGGAGAAATGGATAAAGCAAAAAATATTTTTGATTCGGTAGTGAGTTCCGGCCTCAAGCCTAATATTGTAATCTACAATAGTTTGATGAAAGGGTTTTGCGAAAAGGGCCTAGTGGATGATGTTTGGAGTATTTTCATGGAAATTCCTACTAAAGGGTTGGAGCACGATGTGGTTTGTTATAATATGATGCTACATTCCTTATTTCGTGAACGCAGATTGGAAGATGGGTTGAATTTGTTCAAAGCTATGCAAGCTCGGCAAGTGACTCCTAACCTAACTACTTACAATACCTTGTTGGACGGTTTATGCGGAGGTGGCCATATTGCTGATGCCTTTTCCTTGCTGCATAGGATGGAAGAAAAAGGTATCATTCCCGACCTAGTAACATACACTACACTCATGGAGGGATTGTGCAATGATAAACAAGTTGACAATGCAGAGGCTATTTTAGAGGAACTTCCATCCAAAGGTCTGCAGCCCAATGTGGTCACATATAGTATACTTATTGAGGGATTGTGCAATGATAAACAAGTCGACAAAGCAAAGGGTATTTTTGAGGAACTTCCGTCCAAAGGTGTGCAGCCCAATGTGGTAACATATAGTATCCTCATTGGCGCAGTTTGCAAACACGGGCGGATAGAGGAGGCAATGAATTTGCTGCATCAAATGGAAAACAAATGTTTGCAGCCCAATGTGGTAACATATAATATCCTTATTGGTGCAGTTTGCGAACAAGGGAAGATAGAGGAGGCGAAGGAGTTGCTTATTGAAATGAAAATCAAAGGTGTGCATGTAGACGTGGCAACATACACTATCCTTATTGGTGCACTTTGCAAACAAGGGCAAATAGAGGAGGCGAAGGAGTTGTTTCTTCAAATGGAAAACAAAGGTTGCTTGCCTAACAGCGTGACGTACAATGTTTTTGTTCGAGGTCTTCTGAAAAGGGACAAGTTGCAGGAGGATGCGGGTGTATACCTTGAAGAAATGTACAGAAAGGGATTCACAGTAGATGCCAATACTCTATCGATGCTAAAGGAAAGGCAAAATGCTGCTCTTTTGGACAAGGTGAAGAAATTTGTGTAACAGTTTTTATTCCTATCTCTGAGTAATCTGTTGGTGGAATGCATGTTTTAAGGCCTTGGTTAGATTTTGCTTAAACAAAAATGATGATGTGTGTAACATAGAATTTCCTTTTAATTATGGAGTTAAACAACTGAAAATCTTTCTTTCGTTTATGTTAAAAGGTGTTTAGAAATTTGTATATTTGAAACTTTGACTAATATTGTGGAAATATATATCTTATTTGTATTGTTGTTGCATAATAGATCTCCAATGGAGTGGGGAACTTTAAATAGTTGAAACCTTGTAACTCATATAAATACTTTGAGAAGACTTCATAAAACATCATAGTAATTATTTTACAAAGTTTATAAAATAAGTTTTTAAATGATCATGATGCATTGGATTTAAATTATGTTTTTAGGTCATATTATATTTTCTATAAAAATTAACTTAAAACCTCAATTCAATGTTTGAGGCATATATGCACTTTTTGTGCATCATATATCATTGAGTTATGCATTTTATACTTGTAAGATACAATACTATAATTTTAATTTTTTTCCCACCTAATAAGTAATTGTGCATTATGAAATCATAACTTATGTATTATAGCATGTATTAACAATTATTTTGTATATCTAACTAACAGTTTTATGCTTTTTTATAATTATTTACTTTTTTTTTAGCAATACTGTGTTGCTCTTAGAAAGATAGTAACTCTTAAAACATACCTCGGAAACCACCGTTAAGCTCGGAACCCTTGCAGACTTGAAGATTCTTCAACGACGTAACTGCCAGTCTTTAGCCGCCAAAACGAAATTCCCAGAGCAACCTCTAGATAAAGTTAGGGTTGTAACGGCTTCTCTTAAGCTATAAAAGAGGAGCCTTTAGATATTTTTTTGGGACATCAAATTGTCACGTTTACTATACTTGTTACTCTTGCTAAATTTAATACATGCTTATTTGTTTTACCAGCTATTGCATTTACTCCTCATATCTAGTTGTTTCTTGAGGCGGATCCACATTAGAGCTAGGGTGCTCCAGTCTCCCCTAGCTGGAATTTTTTTTCGTTTTTATAGTATCATGATCCGGAATTTCCGGACTAGCCTCCTTCGTAAAGAAGAAAAAATGGATAAACATATGATACGAAGGGGTTGAAGTCCAGTGGAGGCCAAAAAAAAATCTCAGCCCCCCTCACGAAGATTTTCTGGATCCACTACTGGTTGTTTCTTCTATTTTATTGTTCCAAGAGTCTGGATTTAATCTGATTCTAAATCTCAACAAATATTATATGGAATAATTAAACAAAAAAATTGAAACTATATATCTTGCCCCTGAAGAAATTATAAAAGAAAGATAATTAAGACTAAATATGAATTAAAAAGTTAGGGAAAAACACGAAACTTTATCCAAAGTTGTACCCCAAAATGGTTAGACTCGTTTTTGGCCCTTTCACATGATAAATGAAGTTGAACAAGATGATTCTGAGCCGAAATGTTCCGATTCAACCTGGAATACTCATTCAACTACTCATGAGATGGAGGTTGAGTCAATCCAACAAAGTGATCGAAACACCTTAATGCCCGTACGATCGCACCACATTGGCTAGAGATCGTATCGAAGCACTTCAATAACCAAAGTGCACATTTATGATGAAAGCGCTAACTCAAGGGTCGTGATCCTTCGAATCACTTTAATTAGCTGAAATGATGTTACAATTCGTTAACAGATGTAGCTTGGACAAATGTCTATAAATACTATGTATTTATGATCATTAAAGACGCATTGAATTCTCTACAGCAAAAAGAGCACTTATGGTTAAAAGCAAGAAAGCATTTATATCTTTACAAATTGTCTTAATTATATTTTGATATTGTTTCTTGGTTTAATTTATATTCATAAAAATCTACCATCAACAAAAGTTGTTTTCATTTGGGAATTTTATCCAAAAAAAAATCATATTTAAGAATTTTATTCAACTTAACTAACAATAGCATTTTATGATGAATCATTCGTTAAATTTCATATAAATTACTCCCTCCGTCCCATATGAATTGTCCACTTTGCTTTTGGCATAATAACCAATGCGAGTAGAGATAGAGAAAATTAGTATTTTATTAGTGAGTGAGTATTATTTTTCCATTTTAAGTAAGTGAACAATTAAATGGTATGGACAAAAAAAGGAAAGGTGGACAATTGAAGTGGGACGGAGGGAGTATTATTTTCCACCTAGAATAAAAAGTATTTTACATATGTATTTTCTCCCAAATTAATTGAACACCTAAATTGCACAACCAACGCCCTTAAAATAAACTACGGTTAGTCAAACAAAGATTTTGTTTTTTTTTTTTTTTTGATAAATTTCCATAAGAAGATAAAATTCTCAAAGAAAAGTTTTTTTTTATTTTATAAAATCCCCTAACACATAAAATTTAGGACAAAATTCCAACAAATAAAAAAAATAGATAAAATTACAAAATCACAAACTTAATGGACATGCTTTTACAAAATAGGTATAAAAAGAAATAGAAAAAACATATATTAAGTATATAAATCTATTAACCCCCGCAACTAAAAACCCACTCACTTAATTTCTAATACCCCAAATCCGGTGAAGTGTTTGAATTAGGATCATGAGTTTGGGAAGAATCCTCTCCAGTTTTTCACTTAATTATCGGTTTTCTGTATCTCGATTCAGTTTTGACAATGTCGGTCTCCAAATCAGACGCTTCTCCGCCAAACCCAGATTGGATTTTAGGCGGATACGTGAGGCCGATGATGCCGTCGCTCTGTTCCAAGAAATGGTGAGAATGCAGCCACGCCCTGCAGTTATTGACTTCACAAAATTGCTGAGTGCTGTAGTAGAGATGAAACAATACTCTCTTGCCCTTCAGCTGTTCGACGAATTGCTTCAGTGTGATGCTTCTATGAAGCATTATTCTTTGAGTATTCCGATGCATCTATTTTACAAAATGGTGAAACTGCGCCCTTCTATTTTCGATTACAATAAATTTTTGAGTGCTGTGGTTAAGATAAAACAATACTCTGTTGCCCTTAATCAATTCGACCAAATGCTTCTTATGGATGCTCCTGTTGATGTATACACCTTGAATATTGCTATTAATTGCTTCTGCAGTCTGAAGAGAGTTGATTTTGGGTTTGCGATCTTAGGCAAAATTTTCAAGCTTGGACACGAGCCTACTGTCGTAACCTTTAACACTCTCATGAGGGGGTTAATGTTGGTTGGGAAGATTCAGGAGGCAGCAAAACTCCTGGGGAAATTGGTGTCCGAGCAGGTGTGCTATCCTGATGAAGTTACTTATAGTACTATGATAAACGGGTTATGCAAAGAAGGACAAACTCTCGACGCGCTTGATTTACTCAGGTCATTGGAAAAAGAAAGCTGCAAGCCCAATCTCTATGCTTACACCACTGTAATTGATGGTCTTTGCAAGGATCGAATGGTTGATGACGCTCTCCAACTCTTCTCCTCTTTGCCTAAGAAGGGCGTTTCACCCAGCGTAGTGACATATAATTCAATGATCGAGGGCTTATGCAATTTTAGCAGATGGGAAGAGGCTGAAGATCTGTTAAAGAAGATGATGGGTAGTCAAGTAGTCCACCCAAATGTGGTTACATACACAATTTTAGTGGATGCATATTGTAGAGATGGAAGGGTTGAAGAGGCGGAGCATATTTTGAATTTAATGAATCAAATGGATGTTCAACCCAATATTTTCACTTACACGTCATTGATCAATGGATATTGTTTGCGAGGAGAAATGGATGAAGCAAAAAATATTTTTGATTCAGCAGTGAAATCCGGCTTAAAGCCTAATATTGTAAGCTACACTAGCTTGATGAACGGACATTGCAAAAACGGACAAGTGGATGAAGTTTGGCGTCTTTTTAGGGAAATTCCTACGAAAGGGTTAGAGCACGATGTGGTTTGTTATAACACAATGCTACATTCCTTATTTTGTGAAGGCAGGTGTGAAGATGCGTTGAAGTTGTTCAAAGTTATGCAAGCTCGGCAAGTGACTCCTGACCTGACTGCTTATAATACCTTGTTGCATGGTTTATGCGGAAGTGGCTGTATTGCTGAAGCGTTTTCCTTGTTGCATAGGATGGAAGAAAAAGGCATCATTCCCGACATAGTAACATACAATACCCTCATGTTGGGATTGTGCAATGATAAACAAGTTGACAGAGCAGAGGGTATATTAGACGAACTTACATCCAAAGGTCTGCAGCCCGATGTGATGACATATAATATACTTATTGAGGGATTGTGCAATGATAAACAAGTCGACAAAGCAAAGGGTATTTTTGAGGAACTTCCGTCCAAAGGTGTGCAGCCCAATGTGGTAACATATAGTGTCCTTATTGGTGCAGTTTTTCGAACAAGGGCGGATAGAGGAGGCGAACGAGTTGCTTATTGAAATGGAAACCAAAGGGGTGCAGCCCAATGTGGTGACATACAATATCCTTATTGGTGCAATTTGTGAACAAGGGCAGATGGAGGAGGCAAAGGAGTTGGTGCTTCAAATGGCAAATAAAGGTTGCTCGCCTGATAGCGTGACGTACAATGTTTTTGTTCGAGGTCTTCTGAAAAGGAACAAGTTGCAGGATGCAGGTGTGTACCTTGAAGAAATGCACACAAAGGGATTCACAGTAGATGCCTATACTCTATCAATGATTATGGAAAGTGAAGATGCTGCTCTTTTGGACAAGGTGAAGAAACTTGTGTAACAGTTGGTGGAATGCATGCTTTATGGTCTTGGTGAGATTTTACTTAAGCAAAAATGATGATGTGTGCAACTTAGAATTTCCTTTGATTATGAAATTACAGAATGGATTGTTGATTTACAGCAATATTTCTTGGAAGCAAAAGTTGTGTGAAAATCTCGCTTTCGTTAATGTTAAAAGGTGGTGAGAAATTTGTATGTTTGAAACTGACTATACTTACATCTTCGGCATTCATCGTAAGTGCAGATTGGAACTTACCTTCATGCATCTGCAGCACGTTCGTTTTTTACTGATGGTGAAGCTCAGATCGAGCAGTGCGATTTGAACTCGAGACCTTGGATATCTGAGGATTGGACAAGAATATGAGGCTGTTTGAATCCTATGCATCTTTAATTTGTGTACTAGGTTCATAATCAATACTAAAAAGCTTGCATGAAATATAAACTATGATAAGATTATTTATCGAATTTTCTTTTTGGTTAGATAAAAATATATAGAGTTGAAGCAAAGTGTCACCTTGTAGACAAACTGCTGCAAGAAATAACTTAATTAAGGGGGAGCAAGAGATGGGGTTTGCGGTTCGCCATTTTGAAGGTGAAGTTGTAGAGAGCTGGAGAATTAAGTTTTGATGGAGAAGAATATGAAGAATGATTTAGAAGCTCTGTTGTAAAACTCGGCCGCTGCCTAAGCTCTGGGCAGTCCTGTCCGAGCTGAGTAACCCTTACTCGGTACTTTTGGGCGGTTTTTTTCGTGGTCGGTAAGTACTCTGTCTGGGCGGGCTCAGCTGAGGAGTACTCTGCCTGGGTGGAGGTTGGGCGGTAATTATATAAAAAATCTAATTGTGTCGACTGATGTGCACTACTCACGTCGACCGACGCCTCCTATGTCGGTTGTGTTGACACAGAGCTTTTTTGTTGATCAAATTTCTTTCGAACTCTTTCTTTTGTGACGAACCTAACTTGTTTCAATATAGGTTGCGTCATTAAACTTTGGACATAATGTCAGCTATAACGATTGTATCTTAGTGCACTGAGATGTCATCTCGATTGGGTCATGACCCATGCCCTATTTAATTTGAATATTGAAATAAATTATATTATTTTTTGAATTAACTATTTTCTTAGTTACATTTAACATATATTTGTATGGATGTAATCTTGGTTATAATAAAGAAAAATGGTATTTAAAAAAAAAAAGATTAAAAATCTAAACAAGTATCAACCCCGGCAACTCAAAACCTACTCGTCTAATTTCTAACACCCCAAATCTGGTGAAGTGTTTGAATTGGAACATGAGTTTGGGAAGATTAAGAATCCTCTCCAGTTTTTCACTTAATTATGGGTTTTCTGTATCTCGATTCAGCTTTGACAATGTTGTTCTCCAAATCAGACACTTCTCCTTCAAACCCAGATTCAACTTTGGACGGATTCGTAAGCCCAATGATGCCATCGCTCTGGTCCAAGAAATGGTGAGAATGCAGCCACTCCCCCCTGTTACCCACTTCACAGAATTGTTGAGTGCTGTGATAGAGATGAAACAATACTCTCTTGCCTTTCAGCTGTTCGACGAATTGCTTCAGTGGGATGTTTCTATAAGGAAAAATCATTCTTTGAGTATTCCGATGGATCTTTTTCACAAAATGGCGACACTGCGCCCTTCTGTTATCGACTACACTAAATTTTTAAATGCTGTGGTTAAGATAAAACAATACTCTGTTGCTCTTCATCTGTTCGACCAAATGCGTAGGATGGATGCGCCTGTTAATGACTACACCTTGACTATTGCTATTAATTGCTTTTGCAGTCTGAAGAGAGCTGATTTTGGGTTTGCGATGTTAGGCAGTTTTTTCAAGCTTGGGCACGAGCCTAATGTCGTAACCTTTAACACCCTCATGAAGGGGCTAATGTTGGTTGGGAATACTCAGGAGGCAGCAAATCTATTGGAGAAGTTGTTGGCCGAGCAGGCTCGGCAAGTGACTCCTGACCTGACTACTTATAATACCTTGTTGGATGGTTTATGCGGAAGTGGCTGTATTGCTGAAGCCTTTTCCTTGTTGCATAGGATGGAAGAAAAAGGCATCATTCCCGACATAATAACATACAATACCCTCATGTTGGGATTGTGCAATGATAAACAAGTTGACAGAGCTGAGAATATTTTCGAGGAACTTCCGTTCAAAGGTTTGCATCCCAATGTGGTAACATATAATATACTTATTGAGGGATTGTGCAATGATAAACAAGTAGACAAAGCAAAGGGTGTTTTTGAGGAACTTCCGTCCAAAGGTGTGCAGCCCAGTGTTGTAACATATAGTATCCTCATTGGTGCAGTTTGCAAACAAGGGCGGATAGAGGAGGCGAAGAATTTGCTGCATCAAATGGAAAACAAAGGCGTGAAGCCCAATGTGGTAACGTATAGTATCCTTATTGGTGCATTTTGTGAACAAGAGCAGATAGAGGAAGCGAAGGAGTTGTTGCTTCAAATGGCAAACAAAAGTTGTTTGCCTGATAGCGTGACGTACAATGTTTTGCTTCGAGGTCTTCTGAAAAGGAACAAGTTGCACGACGCAGGTGTATACCTTGAAGAAATGTACACAAAGGGATTCACAGTAAATGCCAATACTCTATCAATGATAATGGAAAGTCAAGATGCTGCTTTTTTGGACAAGGTGGAGAAACTTGTGTAACAGTTTGTTGGTGGAATGCATGTTTTATGGTCTTGGTGAGATTTTGCTTGGACAAAAATGATGATGTGTGTAACATAGAATTTCCTTTTGATTATGAAATTATAGACTGGAATGTGGAGTTAAACAACAATTTATTTTCAACCCATTTTTGTTTCCACTACTTTTCGATAAAGGGAGATAACTCCTAAAATAATTGGATCACGACACTATTAAAAAAAAATGGTTGTGGTTGGGGTTGGGGTTTGGGGTGAGGTTGCAACCTCCCTAATTCCATATCATATTAAAAATGTTATTAAGTATTCCGATAAGTGTTATTTATAATTCATGAATATGTTATTTATAAATTTTAGTGTATTTACAGGAAAAAAATTTCACATAACCCATAATATATATATATATAGGGAGCGTTTTAATTGTTGTTTGATTAAATATTAACTATTGATTTTTTTAGATCTGATGGACATGATTCATTTTTTTTTTTCACATAAAGATTTTTTTTACATGATCCCTCCTATATATATATATATATATATATATATATATATATATATATATATAGGGGAGTGATCATATGAAAACTCCCCTTACCATGTGAAAATAAGAACTAATCTCGTCCATTCAATTGGTGATCCAACGCTCAAGACTAAATAAATTATGTCTGCATTATAGTGTAGTAAAACATGCATTAAAGGGTAATTTTGTAATATTTTTTCTCTCTCCTCTAAAATCATCCTAAATCTTTAAATGATCATATCTCATTCAATTTAGATTATTTTTTAATGTATCATATATCAAATTAAAGGTAATTTAATTATCTTTGAAACGAAATCTCTATTGCATATGTTTCGATTCAAAAATCATCGTAAAAGATGAAAATTAGTAATTATATGCATAATTCTCGTAACAGTACACGAATTCTTATATAATGACTGTAGTTGCACTTTATAATGCATGAAATTGTATTATATAATGCAGAATATTATAGATAAAATGCAATATATTTTTTCCTGCGAGATCAACAAAAAAATTAAAATTCATTATCTTTGCATAATGTAGAAAATATTATAATTGTTATAAAAATTGATCATACAATACTTGTTTTTAATTATGTATTTTTTTTGTTATGTTATATAAATATATTATTATATTATATAATGCATGTTTGTTAGGTATATAATGAATGTTTGCTAGGTATATAATGTATGTCGATGTCAAAATAATGCGATCCACGGAGTATCGATATATCTTAAAAATGAAGTTCACATGATAGACATTCAAATATTCATTCTAACAATAATTTTAAATAGTTTGATGCACAAATAAGAATTTATATATGACAATAATCTTTAAGAAAATTAATGATAGATATATTTCAATCTTAAAGATTAGAGAATTCTGCTTATTATAATTTTCCATATTAATTAAGATATTTTTCATATCAATTTTGATATGAATATCTTATATTTAGTGCATATAGTTATATTTTTCTCTCTCTTAAAATTATAAATATCATAATTCTCTTAATTTAAAATTATTTTTTAATGTACCAAAATAATATGATTTTATTATTTTTTAACTAAATCTCTATTGCACATGTTTAGTGGGAGTAAACTATGTAACAAATGAAAATTATTAATCTTATGCACAAATCAAATAACTTATGTATTATAATGTAAGTAAAATAATTTTGCTCTAAAATAAAAGTAATTAATACACTATAGTTCCGATTAAAAAATCATCGTAAAAATAAAAATTAGTGATTATATGCATAATTCTGATAACAGTACACGAATTCTTATATAATAAATACAACTGCACAATATAATGCATGAAGTTATAGTATATAATGCAGAATATGATAGATAAAATGCAACATATTTTTTCCAGCAAAATCATCATTCATCATTAAATTTGCACATGTTATGCATTATATAGTAATAACATATGCATTATAATGAAAGTATTATAATTTTTCTCTAAAATAAAAGTAATACCATATATAATGCATGAATTAATACCGTATAATGATAGTAATATTATTCTAAAATAAGAGTAATACTCTATTATAATGCAGGAAGATGTTTGTTAGGTGTATAATGAATGTTAGGTATATAATGCTTGTTTCCTAGGTATATAATGAATGTTTCTTATGCATATAATGCATGTTTGTAAGATATATAATGCATGTCGAGGTTGAATATGCAAACAAAATCTTAAATAAGTACTGTAGCATTGTGGTATAACAAACCACATTGTGCTCTAACCCTTTCGTAGGAATTTCCCTAAAAAGACGCCAAACTTCATCCACTTGTCCCTTTTTGCAATACCCGTTCATCAAGCTATTGTAGCTTATAATATCAGGCTTTAGGCCGGAATTCACTGCCGAATCGAAAATGTTTTTTGCTACATCCATATCTCCTCGCAAACAATATCCATTGATCAATGCACTGTAAGTAACAATATCGGGTTGGACATCCATTTGCATCAAAGTTTTCAAGGTATGCCCAGCTGCTTCAACCCTTCCCTCTTTGCAATAAGCATCCACTAGAATGTTGCAAGTAACCACATCTGGGTGGACTTCTTGACTACCCACCATCTTCTTTAGCAAATCTTCAACCTCTTCCCATCTACTAAAATTGCATAAGCCCTGGATCACTGAGTTATATGTCACTACGCTGGGTGAAACGCCCTTATTATTCAAAGAGGAGAAGAGTAGAAGAGCATCGTCAACCATTCGATCCTTGCACAAACCATCTATTACTGTGTTGTAAGCATAAACATTGGGTTTGCAGCTTCCTTTTTCCAATAACTTGAGCAAATCAACCGCGTCAAGAGTATGCCCAGCTTTACATAACCCATTTATCAGAGTAGAATAAGTAACTTCATTAGGATAGCACACCTGCTCGGCCACCAACTTCCCCAATAGTTTTGCTGCCTCCTGATTATTCCCAACCAACATTAACCCCTTCATGAGGGTGTTAAAGGTTACGACAGTAGGCTCGTGCCCAAGCTTGAAAATTTTGCCTAGGATTGCAAACCCAAAATCAACTCTCTTCAGACTGCAGAAGCAATTAATAGCAATACTCAAGGTGCAGTGATCAACCGGAGCATCCATCCGAAGCATTTGGTCGAACAGATGAAGGGCAACAGAGAATAGTTTTATCTTAACCAAAGCACTCAAGAATTTATTGTAATCGGATATAAAAGGGCGCAGCCTCACCATTTTGTAAAATAGATTCATCGGAACACTCAAAGAATGATTTTTCTTTACAGCAGCATCCCACAGAAGCAATTCGTCGAACAGCTGAAAGGCAAGAGAGTATTGTTTCATCTCTATAACAGCACTTAACAGCTCTGTGAAGTCGATAACAGGGGGGAGTGGCTGCATTGTCACCATTTCTTGAAACAGGGCGACGGCATCACCGGGCTCACGCACCCGTCGAAAATCGAATCTGGGCTTGGCGGAGATGTGTCTGAGTTGGAGACATAAGCCCTCGATCATTGAATTGTATGTCCAAATATTAGGTGAAACACCCTTCTTAGCCATAGAGGAGAAGAGTTGGAGAGCGTCATCAACCATTCAGTCCTTGCAAAGACCATCAATTACAGTGGTGTAAGCATAGAGATTGGGCTTGCAGCTTTCTTTTTCCAATGACCTGAGCAAATCAAGCGCGTCGAGAGTTTGTCCTTCTTTGCATAACCCATTTATCATAGTACTATAAGTAACTTCATCCGGATAGCACACCAACTCGGCCACCAACTTCCCCAATAGTTTTGCTGCCTCCTGAATCTTCCCAACCAACATTAGCCCCTTCATGAGGGTGTTAAAGGTCACGACATCCGGCTCGTGCCCAAGCTTGAAAAAACTTCCTAAGATCGCAAACCCAAAATCAGCTCTCTTCAGACTGCAAAAGCAATTAATAACAATATTCAAGGTGTAGTCATTAACAGGAGCATTCATCAAACGCATTCGGAGAAATAGTTGAAGTGCAACAGAGTATTGTTTTATCTTAACCACAGCACTCAAGAATTTATTGTAATCGAAAAATAGAAGGGCGCAATTTCACCATTTTGTAAAATAGATGCATCGGAATACTCAAAGAATAGTGCTTCATAGAAGCATCACACTGAAGCAATTCGTCGAACAGCTGAAGGGCAAGAGAGTATTGTTTCATCTCTACTACAGCACTCAGCAATTTCGTGAAGTCGATAACTGGAGGGCGTGGCTGCATTCTCACCATTTCTTGTAACAGAGCGACGGCATCATCGGGCTCACGAATCCGCCTCAAATCGAATCTGGGTTTGGCGGAGAAGCGTCTGATTTGGAGACCGACATTGTCAAAGCTGAATCGAGAAACAGAAAACCGATAATTAAGTGAAAAACTGGAGAGGATTCTTAATCTTCCCAAACTCATGATCCCAATTCAAACACTTCACCGGATTTGGGGTATTAGAAATTAAGTGAGTGGGATTTTAGTTGCGGGGGTTGATAGATTTATATATTTTATATATGTTTTTTTTACATATTTTGTAAAAGCATGTCCATTCGTTTGTAATTTTATTTAATTTTTTTTATTTGTTGGAATTTTGTCCTAAAATTTATGCGTTAGAGGATTTTATCAAAAAAAAAAAAAAAAACTATTTTCTCATGTTATGAAATTTTATCTACAAAAATAAAATAGAACTTTGTTTGAGAATCTTATCCAAACTTGACTAACCGTAGTTTATTTTAAGGGGGTTGGTTGTGCAATTTAGGTGTTCAATTAATCTTGGAAAAAATGCAGATATAAAATACTTTTTATTCGAGGTGGGAAATAATAATCTACACAAAATTTAATGAATGATTCATCATAAAATGCTATTGTTAGTTACGTTGAATAAAATCCTTAAATATTAATTTTTTTTTGATAAAATTTCCTAACGGAAACAATTTTTGTTGATGGCAGATTTTTTATGAATATAAATTAAACCAAGAAAGAATACTCAAAATGTAAATAAGACAATTTGTAAAGATATAAATGCTTTTAACCATAAATACTCTTTTTGCTGTAGAGAATTCAATGGGTCTTTAATAATCATAACTATCATGTATTTATAGGCATTTAACCAAGCTACACATATTAACGAATTGTAATATCATTTCAACTCATATAAAGTGATTCGAAAAATCGCGACCCTTGAGCTGAGACACCTATTCAACCAACCGCAACTCTTGAGTTAGCACTTTCATCATAAATGTGCACTTTGATTATTGAAGTGCTTCGATACGATCTCAAGCCAATGTGGTGCGATCGTACGGGCATTAAGGTGACTGATCACTTTGTTGGATTGACTCAACCTCCGTCTCATGAGTATTCCAGTTTGAATCGGATCATTTCGGCTCAGAATCATCTTGTTCAACTTCATTTATCATGTGAATTGGCCAAAAACGAGTCTTAACTTTTTAATTCATATTTAGTCTTTATTATCTTTCTTTTATACTCCCTCCGTCCCATTGAAGTAGTCCCATTTCCCATTTTTGTTTGTCCCATACATTAGTCCCACTTTCCTAAAATAGCAAACTTTTTCACACTCACCAATAAAATATTAATTCCACTACACTCACAACTCTTAATCTCCGTGCCGAAAAGAAATGGGACTACTCATTTGGGACGGAGGGAGTAATTTCTTTGGGGCAAGATATATAGATTCTTTTTTTTTTTTGTTTAATTATTCCATATGATATTTGTTGAGATTTAGAATAAGAGTAAATCCAGACTCTTGGAACAATAAAATAGAAGAAACAACCAGTAGCGGATCCAGAAAATCTTCGTGAGTGGGGCTGAAATTTTTTTCGCCTCCACTGGACTTCAACCCCTTCGTATCATATATATTTTTTCTTTATCTTCATCCATTTTTTCTTCTTTACGAGGGGAGCTAAGAAAAAAAAATTCCAACCCCCCAATTTGATGCCCCAAAAAATGATCTAAAGGCTCATCTTTTATAATTTAAGAGAAGCAGTTACAACCCTAACTTTATCTAGAGGTAGCTCTGGGAATTTCGTATTGGCGGCTAACTACTGGCAGCTACGTCGTTGAAGAATCTTCCCGTCTGCAAGGGTTCCTGAGCTTAACGGTGGTTTCCGATGTATGTTTTAAGAGTTACTATCTTTCTACGAGCAACAACACAGTATTTCTAAAAAAAATAAAGTAAATAATTATAATTTTAATAATTATAAAAAAGCATAAAACTGTTGGTTAGACATACAAAATAATTATTAATACATGCTATAATACATAAGTTATGATTTCAAAATGCTCAATTACTTATTAGGTGGGAACAAAAATTAAAATTATAGTATTGTATCTTATATAAGTATAAAATGCATAACTCATGATATATAATGCACAAAAAGTGCATATATGCCACAAACATTGAATTGAGGTTTTAAGTTAATTTTTATAGAAAATATAATATGACCTAAAAACAAAATTTAAATCCAATGCATCATGATCATTTAAAAACTTATTTTATAAACTTTGTAAAATAATTACTATGATGTTTTATGAAGTCTTCTCAAAGTATTTATATGAGTTACAAGGTTTCAACTATTTAAAGTTCCCCACTCCATTGGAGATCTATTATGCAACAACTAGGGATGTCAATTTAGCCCGGGACCGACGGGTTGGCCCGAATAACCCGAGCTAAACACTGGGTTAGGGTCGAAAAATTCTTAACCGATAAGAAACCGGGCTAAATGGTCCGGGCTAAACGGGTAGCGGGTTAAATGGGCTGAACCCACCGGGCCGCGGGTTGGCCCGACGGGCTAGTCCATTTTTTTAATATAGTTAAATTACTAAATTTTGGAAAAATAAGTATCAACTATTTTTATACGATAGAGTAATCTTATATTTAGATGGAAGTATTTCAATGAATTTTATGTCACATAAATGATATATCTATATTTTTACCACTAAGAAATATTATATTAAATAAATAATTTATTATAATATTTGAGAAATGGTTGATTTCTTAAATATTAATTATTATTTCCAATAAGTTATATTCTTTGAGTTATTTAGATTCACAAACTTATAAAATTATTTAGTAAAACTTTAATATCTTGTTAAATAAATACTTATAATAGTTTACTTTATGTTGTAACAAATTATTTAACATAATTGTGAGACTTCATCAAATTTTTTAGATATATAATACATTATATATATATATTGAAATATGATGTATATCATGCAATATTCTTTTGTAATTAATATACCTATGTGATTTATTTAATACGATATTATTGGAGTTGCATAATTAAATAATATGATTATTTAATTGATTTAATGTCTTAGTATATAATAAAATATTTTATGTTAGTATTTAATTATAATAATAATTATATTATTTATATATATATATAAGATTAATTTTATTAATAAAATAATAAATACTTAAGTTTAATAAAAATTAAAAATTAAAAAATTTGTAATTTTGTCAGCCCGATGGGCCAGCCCGAAAACCGAAGGGTTAGGGTTAGGGTTGAGAATTTTCAGCCCGATAAAAATTGCAGCCCGTTTAGCCCGAACCGTTTAACCCGCAAACCGATAGGGCTAGCCCGAAACCCGGCGGGTTGGCCCGTTTGACATCCCTAGCAACAACAATACAAATAAGATATATATTTCCACAATATTAGTCAAAGTTTCAAATATACAAATTTCTCAACACCTTTTCCACAATATTAGTCAAAGTTTCAAATAAGATATATATTTTCAGTTGTTTAACTCCATAACTAAAAGGAAATTCTATGTTACACACATCATCATTTTTGTTTAAGCAAAATCTAACCAAGGCCTTAAAACATGCATTCCACCAACAGATTACTCAGAGATAGGAATAAAAACTGTTACACAAATTTCTTCACCTTGTCCAAAAGAGCAGCATTTTGCCTTTCCTTTAGCATCAATAGAGTATTGGCGTCTACTGTGAATCCCTTTCTGTACATTTCTTCAAGGTATACACCCGCATCCTCCTGCAACTTGTCCCTTTTCAGAAGACCTCGAACAAAAACATTGTACGTCACGCTGTTAGGCAAGCGACCTTTGTTTTCCATTTGAAGAAACAACTCCTTCGCCTCCTCTATTTGCCCATGTTTGCAAAATGCACCAATAAGGATAGTGTATGTGGCCACATCTAGATGCACACCTTTGATTTTCATTTCAATAAGCAACTCTTTTGCCTCCTCTATCTTCCCTTGTTCGCAAACTGCACCAATAAGGATATTATATGTTACCACATTGGGCTGTAAACCTTTGTTTTCCATTTGATGCAGCAAATTCATTGCCTCCTCTATCCGTCCTTGTTTGCAAACTGCGCCAATGAGGATACTATATGTTACCACATTGGGCTGCACGCCTTTGGACGGAAGTTCCTCAAAAATACCCTTTGCTTTGTCGACTTGTTTATCATTGCACAATCCCTCAATAAGTATACTATATGTGACCACATTGGGTTGCAGACCTTTGGATGGAAGTTCCTCTAAAATAGCCTCTGCTTTGTCAACTTGTTTATCATTGCACAATCCCTCCATGAGTGTAGTGTATGTTACTAGGTCGGGAATGATACCTTTTTCTTCCATCCTATGCAGCAAGGAAAAGGCTTCAGCAATAAGGCCACCTCCGCATAAACCGTCCAACAAGGTATTGTAAGTAGTTAGGTTAGGAGTCACTTGCCGAGCTTGCATAGCTTTGAACAAATTCAACCCATCTTCCAATCTGCGTTCACGAAATAAGGAATGTAGCATCGTATTATAACAAACCACATCGTGCTCTACCCCTTTAGTAGGAATTTCCATGAAAAGACTCCAAACATCATTCACTAGGCCCTTTTCACAAAAACCTTTCATCAAGCTATTGTAGATTACAATAGTAGGCTTGAGGCCGGAACTCACTACTGAATCAAAAATATTCTTCGCTCTATCCATTTCTCCTCGCAAACAATATCCATTGATCAATGCACTGTAAGTGACAATATCCAGTTTTACATCCATTTGTTTCATAATTTTCAAAGTATGCTCAGCCGCTTCAACCCTTCCCTCTTTGCAATAAGCATCCACTAAAATAGTGCAAGTAACCACATTTGGGTGGACTCCATGACTAACCACCATCTTCTTTAACAAATCATCAACCTCTTCCCATCTACTAAAACTGCATAAGCCCTGGATCATTGAATTATATGTCTCAACGTTGGGTGAAACGCCCTTACTAGCCAAAGAGGAGAAGAGTTGGAGGGCATCGTCAACCATTCCATCCTTGCACAGGCCATCAATTACTGTGTTGTAAGCATAGACATGAGGTTTGCAGCTTCCACTTTCCAATAACTTGAGGAAATCAAGGGCGTCAAGAGTATGACCAGCTTTACATAACCCATTTATCATAGTAGAATAAGTAAATTCATTAGGATAGCACACCTGCTCGGCCAACAACTTCCCCAATAGTTTTGCTGCCTCCTGAGTATTCCCAACCAACATTAATCCCTTGATAGGGGTGTTAAAGGTTACGACATTAGGCTCGTGCCCAAGCTTGACAAAATAGCCTAAGATCGCAAACCCAAAACCAGCTCTCTTCAGACTGCAAAAGCAATTAATAGCAATATTCAAGGTGTAGCTATTAACAGGAGCATCCATCATACGCATTTGGAGGAATAGATGAAGAGCAACAGAGTATTGTTTTATCTTAACCACAGCATTTAAAAATTTAGTGTATTCCATAACAGAAGGGCGCAGTCTCACCATTTTGTAAAATAGATCCATCGGAATACTCAAAGAATGGTTTTTCCTTATAGAAACATCCCAGTGACGCAATTCGTCGAACAGCTGAAAGGCAAGAGAGTATTGTTTCATCTCTATCACAGCACTGAACACTTCAGTGAAGTGGACAACAGGGGGGAGTGGCTGCATTCTCACCATTTCCTGGAACAGAGCGACGGCATCATCGGGCTCACGTATCCGTCGAGAATCGAACCTTGATTTGGTGGAGAAGTGCGTGAGTTGGAGTCCGACATTATCAAAATAGAATGGAGAAACAGAAAAGCGAAATTTAAGTGAAAAAGCGGAGAGAAATCTACCCCAACTCATCAGCCCAATTCAAACACTTAACCAAAATTTGTGGTAACAGAATATAGGTTTTTAGTTGCCGCCGCCGGGGTTGATAGATCTTTGCATTTTATATCTGTTTCTTTTTTTTCAATTTTTTTTAAAATTTTATTAAAAGCAGGATTACATCCATTTATTTCTAATAATAATAATAATAATAATAATAATATACTTCTGTTGCTGGTAATAATTTGAATGTGGAAATGATTATAAAATTTGAGATCATTTTAATATTTGTTCCTCAAGAATATATTTGTTTTGACTAATTGAGATCTAGCATTATATATAGGGGTGAAAAAATTTTATCCGAACCGATAATTTGACGCGAATCCGCACGATAATAATGAATATGGATTGAGGTTTATCGGATATGAATCATTATCGGATCCACACGATAAGGACACGAAAAATTTTGAATTGGATAATTCATTAAACGTATCGAATACGGATATCTGTTAATAAATTAATAAAATGTATTTTTTAATATAATAATTAATTAATTGATTTGATATATTATTTTAGATTTGGAGTTCTTTCAAAATCTCAAATCTCATGATTCTTCATTGTACGTGTCTCATTTTTTTAATTCACCACCAAAAAATTTATTTATTTATCTATTCATTATATTTTTTATATTTATTTTCTTTTATTATCAAAATTTAATAACATTCTTTTTTCTCAACTTCAAGTTTTCAATTAAGTTGTATCAACTGATTAACTATTTGGTGAGATCTTAAATTTTAATGTTGATGAAAATATTGTAAATTATCATTAATTGTCTCAACTCTTGCAATTTCACTATAATAGATGAAAGGTATTTACTATAATTTATTTTATTTGTTATAAATCTTAAAGTTTTAATTAATATTTCTCTTCCTCGAAATTGCAAGTGGAGTATTGACGACTAGGGTGAAAGATTGATCAGTATTTAGAAATGAACAAGTTTAACCACTAGTATTTGAATTTAAGATTTATCTATGTATGTTAGGATATTTGATTGAGGATTTTAGTTTCAATTGAAGTTGTAGTTTTATTTATTTATCCAACACATGATTCGAACAATCAAATATGAATATTTTGTATTATATTATCAAATTGCTATTGAATTATAATTGTTTTATTGAAACAGATTCTTATTGACTTAATCCGATTTGGATTCTTATTGAATCTTTATCGGATCGGATCCATTATAGATCATTCAGATTGAATATTTATTGGATCTTTAACGGATATGGATCGGATTCGTGCGAATACGAATTTGAGCTTAACGGATCGGATACGGATACATATTTTGATTTTTCTTAATGGATCGGATACGAATTTGACCTTAACGAATCAGATCGATAACGGATCGACACGATAAGGATCCGATCTGCACGAATTGCCACCCCAAATTATATATATTATTTAAGCCTCCTACAAAATAAAATCTACTTGTATGTATCAATTTATTTTCTTTCTATGAGCAACAACATATCGAGTTGTTGTAATATAGATTTTAAATTTCAATTCGATGAGATAGAATTAATTGTTATTTATTTTTTTTATATTTATATCTATATCTATATTAAAATAAGACCGGAAATAATATATAAAAATATTTATTTGCATTAATTGTTCATTAAATTGACAACTTGGTTCATTAATTATTGTGTAAAACTGTCTCTATATATTCTACTTTGAATTTCATTTTTTTTGAGGAAATATTTTTGGGAAATATGCAGAATCAAATTTGATTAATTTTTCCTTAATTATTAAATATGGGAGAATATTTATATATGAATTATAAAATAAGTTAGATTGATTTTACTTTAATTATTAGTTCCACACTTACCGGATAAAATAGTGGTTGGGGGTGGCAGTTCTTACGTTTCCGGCAGTGGGTCGGCGATCCAAGCACACCAAAATACTCCTAAAATTACAAGGAACAAGATTGTGAAATCAAACCGATGATCCATCATCATTTGATTCGAGTTTCACGTCGACACCGAAATATAATCAACTTACCGGCAGACTGACTTCAGACGACAATATCTCACTCGTTCCTTGATGGATCGGAGTTTTCTCAAGCTCCATGTGATCTTTGTAGCACGGGATTTTGATAGAACCCGGTTTCACTGCGATTAGTACGGTGGTTTGGTCGGTAATCGGGCGCAAACAGGGGTGGCTGGAGATGGTGGTGATAGGGTTTTCCGCAAAACGTAAAGGTGTTTATTCATGAAAATAAATAGAGAGAAAATAGAAGATACGAAACTATCTAAAAGATATGAAAACTAGAAGAAACCCTAGATACATGCATATCTAGGTTAAATGAAATATTCTATCATCCCCCCTCAAGCGAAGACGTGCGCAGAGCATTGAGTCTGAGCTTGCCACGAAAAAACTCGAATAAGGGCCGCGGAAGCGCCTTTGTGAAGATGTCGGCTAGCTGCAACTCAGTGGGAACAAATTCTGTTACAAGCTTTTCGGACAGCATAAGTTCTCGAACAAAGTGATAGTCTATATCTATATGTTTTGCTCGTTTATGCGCAATCGGATTTTGAGTCAGAAAGATAGAACTCTTGTTATCACAGAAAAGGTGAGGCGAGCGAGAGAGAGGGACATGAAGCTCACGAAGGAGAGATGTGAGCCAGACGATCTCTGCAGCAGTATTCGCCATAGCACGGTATTCGGACTCAAAGTTGGAACGGGCGACTGTTGGTTGTTTCTTCACACTCCAAGACACTAGATTGCCAGCGAGAAAAATAGCATAGCCATAGGTGGATCGGCGAGTGTCGACACAACGTGCCCAATCCGCATCAGAATAGGCAATTAAATCAAGAGAGGAACGACGAGAAAAATAGAGGCCATGGGAGAGTGTAGCTTTGACATAACGTAGGATCCTCTTTACAGCCTGAAAGTGGTCGATGGTAGGCGCCTGAAGAAACTGGCTGACGAGGTTCACGGCAAAGGCAATATCCGGGCGAGTAATTGTGAGATACTGGAGAGCACCAACAATGGAACGATAATGCGTGACATTTGCATATGCATCACCATCCTGTACAAGGTTAACGCCGGCAGGGAGAGGAGTAGCTATTGGTTTGGCGTCGAGCATGTCGGTGCGAGTTAGAATATCCTTCGCATACTTGGCCTGAGAAAGAACCAGACCATTATCCGTATAGGTGACTTCCAAACCCAGAAAATAGCTAAGAAACCCCATATCCTTAATGGCGAACTCCTCATGCATACGTGAGATGAAGGCCGAAATGCAAGCAGGATTATTCCCAGTAAGAATAATATCGTCAACGTACACAAGCAAATAGAGCATAATGGAATCCTGCTGAAAAATAAAGAGAGATGTATCCGACTTGCTGCAAGAGAAACCCGAAGATAATAGAAATGAGCTGAGGCGCTGAAACCAGGCCCGAGGAGCCTGCTTGAGACCGTATAGTGCTTTCTTGAGTAAGCAGACGTGATTAGGGAAGCGCGGGTCAATGAAGCCAGGCGGTTGAGACATGTAAACCGAAACGGACAAGACGCCATTGAGAAATGCATTTTTGACGTCCAATTGGTGTAAGGGCCAGCCGTTAGCGACAACAATAGATAATATAACACGAACAGTAGAAGCTTTAACGACTGGGCTAAAAGTGTGAGAGAAATCAATACCGGGAATCTAAGAAAAGCCTTGAGCAACTAAGCGTGCTTTGTGTCGTTCGATGGACCGTCAGCGTGAAACTTGGTTCGGAAAACCCACTTCAAACCGACAATATTGGAATCCTTAGGAGGAGGAACAAGTTCCCAAGTTTGATTTCTGTGAAGAGCAGCAATTTCTTCAGACATTGCATCTAGCCAGAGAGGATTATTCACCGCAGACTTGAAACCCTTAGGCTCGACAGCGGATTGAAGAGAATCATGGAGGCGCGTAGAAGCATAGTAAGCCAGATGGCGAGGCTTAAAAATTCCAGCACGAGCGCGAGTCACCATGTGGTGGCCCGGAGGAGCTGGTGGCGGTTTTTGCTGGACGGGAGGCGAAGGAGGCCGAATAGCTGCCGGAGGAGGCTGAGGGGCAGCGAGATCGTCGGTACAAACCGAACACAGCCGTGGATGATCAATATGTGAGGCCGGAACAGACGGCGAAGGTGTAGACGGTTCGGGCGAGGCTTGAGCTGGCTGAGGCTCAATGAATTCCGAAATATCTAACCGAGCTAAAGGGGCAGCTGGAGAGGAACCCACCATGGGAAAATGAGACTCGTCAAAGCGAGCATGACGCGTGATGTAAATACGTGAAGTAGATGGATCGAGGCAGCGAAAACCCTTGTGTCTGGAAGAGAAACCAAGAAATATACAGGGCAGACTGCGAGGGGAGAATTTATTAGCTGCATAATCACGTAGGCACGAAAATACACGGCAACCAAACGGATGAAAATTCTCAAAATTTGGAGACGAGCCAAATAAAGTCTCGAAAGGCGACAGACCCTGAAGAACAGAAGAGGGTAGGCGATTAATAATATAAGTTGCTGTGGAGAAAGCATCTACCCACATGTGAAGCGGCAAATTGGCGTGAAATAGGAGAGCAAGGCCGGTCTCAGTGATGTGCCGATGTTTGCATTCAGCACGTCCGTTCTGGGACGGCGTGTAAGGGCATGACATAGTGTGAAGAATACCCTTGGACTGAAAGAATCTTGTAACAGTAGAGCTAATAAATTCACCTCCACCATCACTTTGAAAAGTTTTAATCTGTCGAGAAAATTGAGTTTCCACAAGAGCAGTGAAGGATTGTAACACAACATAGAAGTCCGATTTCTTAAATAATGGATAGAACCACGTAAAGCAACTGAAGTCATCAATAAATATGACATAATATCGAAATGCAGCAGTAGATGAAATCGGAGCCGGACCCCACAAGTCACAGTGAATAATATCCAAAACATTGGAAGCCCGTTTATTATTCAAAATAAAAGGTAAGCGAGAACTCTTTGCTTTCTGACATGATATACAAAGAGACGGTTTTGGCAAACAAGAAGTGACATAAATACGACCTTGCTTATTGAGTAAAGAAATAGTATCAAAAGAGACATGACCTAGACGACTATGCCAAAGTTCAAAGGAAGCCTTTAAAACGTTGGACTTTAACTGAGACACAAAAGCAGGAACCATGCGATCTAAGATATAGAGCCCAGCATTACGCCGACCGCTTGCGAGTACCTCCTTGGTGCGGCGATTCTGAATTTTAAAAAAATTATCAGAGAAGACAACATTAACAGGGAAGTCGGATGTGAGTTTGCTAACAGATAGCAAGTTCTTTGTTAAAGAGGGAACCACCGGAACATCCAAAAGATTAATATTATTTGAAATCCGAGAATAACCAATACGAGAAATAGGTAGATGTGCACCGTTACTGACTATAACACGGTCTGAGTCGGAATAGGGCTGAGAAGAATCGAGACTGAGCCCATCCGGAGTCATATGAGCGGAGGCACCAGTATCAAGAAATCAATCAGACTGAGGAGGCGACGAGATTGAGCAGCTAGTATTGAGCGCTTCAGCAAGATGAGCGGACTACGTGCGAGAGTAGCGCTCAGGACAGATGTCAGCATAATGGCCTTCTCGTCGACATATTTGGCATTTGGGCATACGACGCTGATTGTTCTTGCCATTACCACCTCGACGATGTTGAGAATTTTTGTTGTTCTTGCCATTATCGCCATGAGAGGAGCCGTCTGCAGCAAAAAAATGGGACTGGCCATAAAACGCGACCTGCGAGGAAGAGTGATTATCCAAAGAATCTTGAAAAATAGAGAAGTTTTCAGCCTTTGATAATGGATCACGAAACGATGGCAGTGCAGTAAGGACTTTCTGAGCGACCGAGAACGAGGCAAAAGAGGGACCGAGCCCTCGAAGAAACCAGTGTGCTTTATCGGAGTCTTCCACTGGACGACCAATCGCCGCTAGTTGGTCACAAAGAGATTTAAAATCTCGGCCATATTCAGTAACAGAACGGGAGCCGCGCTTTAGTGATTGAAGTTCATCCTTTAGACGAAGCTCGAGGGTTTTTGATTTATTTGCGAAAGCAGCGTCTAGGGCAAGCCACACCGCGCGTGATGTGGAACAACCAATGGCTTCGGCCATTGCTTCCTCGGACAGCGTGGACAGCAGCAGCGACAGGAGGGGCTGATCTTGGAGATTCCACGAAGCGAAGGCTGGATTTGGTGTCGCGGTGTGTGATGGAGAAGTCAGAGCCGCAGGCAGGGGAGGCAGGGAGCCATCGAGATACTTCATCAGATCCTGCGAGGTGAGGAGAGGCACAATCTGCGAGCGCCATAATAGAAAATTGGAAGAATTTAGTTTAATGGTGATCATGTGAATTAGGGTAGAGAGGGGGAGGGGATCGGCAGCCATGGAGGGCGACACGATGCGAACGAGAGGGGGAGAGGGAATAGGATCGATTTAGGAGGCTGATACCATGATAGGGTTTTCCGCAAAACATAAAGGTGTTTATCCATGAATATAAATAGAGAGAAAATTGAAGATACGAAACTATCTAAAAGATATGAAAACTAGAAGAAACCCTAGATACATGCATATCAAGGTTAAATGAAATATTCTATCAGGTGGTATGACGGTGTGCGAGAAATGAATAGGGTGAAATAAGTTTTCTGAAACTTCTTTTTTTCTTCTTTTGTGTTTAATTCAAATTTTCGCAATATTCTTGCATTATTGCACTGCCCCTCCACCGCCTAAAACAATGATTGTATGGCGGCTATTCTTCGTCGCAAAGAATTATCGATATCATCAACCAGTTCAATTTACATCACTACAAAAAAAACTATGTGTAGTGACAATAATGTTAGTGACATTTACATTTTTGTGGCTAAAAACATATTTTTAGTAACAATTATGTATTTAGTCACAAAAAATACAATTTGTGACAAATTAATTAGTCGCGGATATTTATTGTCACTAAAGCTAGTGGCAATAATATTTTTGTGACTAAACATATATGTATAGCAACAATAAATTCTTTTGTCACAATAAATATGATTTGTGACAATTTTATTAGCTGCGAATATTTATTATCACTAAAGTTAGTGACAACAATATTTTTGTTACTAAACATATATCTACTGCAATAATAAATTTTCTCGTCACAAAAAACATGATTTATGACAATTTCATAAGTTGTCAATATTTATTGTCACTAATATTAGTGACAATAAATTTTTTGTAACTAAAAATACTATTTTAGCTACAATTAATTTTTTCATCACAATATTTTTCAATTTGTGACAATTTCATATGTTGATAGTATTTACCGTCACTAAAGTCACTGACAATAATTCATTTTGTTGCTAAATCCATCTTATAGTGACGGTAACCAGATTTATCACAATAAATTACAAATAGTGATAATTTAATATATTATCACTGAATTCGACAATAATAATATTTTTATTATGTTTTAATAAAATTTTAAAATTTAATAAACTCAACTAGTTCATTAGTAATAATTTTTATAAGCCATTAATTTGCTTTTGGTTGCGTAATATCTAAAAATTTTAAATTTTATCAAATTCTATTACATACTTCCAAATATATGAAATTATATCCTACATTATGTCTTATTAAGTAATTTTATCCCCACCAACTTAATACTTTTAAGATTTTATTACATTTTTGGTTAAGACTATTATGATATTTACCCATATTAAACAGAATTCTTGATGTGGCAATTAAATAATAATTGAATATTGATTTTATATATTTAATTGATTAAATTATATAAATATTTGTATAGAAGTAATAAATATTAATAAAAATTTACATTTAAAATATGATTGAAGTTTATGTTACTATATTGAAATTAAACTATTTGAAGGTGATAAGATTGAAAATGCGTAATTAAGCTGAAATTCAGATTGAATTAAAAATTTAATCATGTATTAAATAAATACACACAATTAATTAAGATTATTGATTTTTTAATAAGTTAAATATGTATTCAAAATATTAAATAATGTGTAAGTTTTAAATTGTTTAGTTAAATTATAATTTTAATTACATATTTATGAAAAAATTATGTTTAATATAAATTAAAATCTTACGTTATAAATCTTTTTATTAAAATTTAATTCTTAGTAATCTTATAAATTAAAAAACTACTACCACTTCGACAAATTCTAAATACTAAAGTAAAAGTGAATATTGTGTAGTAATTTTTAAATATAAAATTATATAAATTTTTATTTTATCAATATTTACATTTTACTTTTATTTTTTAGAATTCGCTAATATCATAGTAATTTTTTAATTAATAAGATTGTCAAGATTTAAATTTATAAAGTGTGAAATAGATTTTATAATTTTATTAAACTTAGATAGATAGGCACTATTACCTTATATATATTAACTATTCAGAATATTAATAATTAATCACTTGGTGCAGTGGATAGATATAAAAGATTAAATTAAGAGGTAAAAGGTTCGAATCCTGTTGGAAGCACTAAATATTAATTTTTTATATGACTATGTGCAGGGTCCTGATTATTCATAAGTGCGGTGCGATGATGGCTCGCTGGTCCTAATTGCTCGTGGTGCCAGTGGATTCAGTCGATGGTTGGTTGTGGCTTGGTGGTGGTAGGCTAAAAGCGGTTCAATGGCCGAGTGTGGTGCGGTTGGTTAGCTGTGGCTCGATGTTGGCGGGTTAGGTGCGATGCAACGGTTGGGTGCAGTTCAAGGCATTGTTGCTCAATGGTGGCTCGACCGATGGTTAGGTACGGTGTAGGTGGGTTCAGATGATCTAGTCAACAATGGCTAGGTATTTTAGTGACGACAATTTTGCTACTAAATTCGAAATTTTTGTGAGAATTAGTGTCGTGGCAAAAAGGTGTTTATTTAGTGACAACACTTATGTGTAACAATATAATGATATTTTAGTGACGATAAATTATGCTACTATATTATAAAGTTTTAGTGATAATTATTATAGTGGCTAAAACATGTTTATTTAGTGACAACCCACATATGTGGCTATATCATGACATTTTAGTGACGATTATAGTTTGTAACTAATTAATAGTGAATTAGTGATGAAAATTGGAGTCACAATAAAATAGAGCAATAGTGAAGACTACAGTAGTTCGTCACTAAACCCTTTAGCCACTATTCAGTAGCCACGACACAGCGACGACACACAATATTGTCACTAAGATGCTACAGTGACAAAATTCATATTTATAGTGATAATTTATGTCGCCATTATAGACCATTTTTTTTGTAGTGCATGTATTCCCCTCTAATAATTAACCCTCGTAGATTCTTGATTTGACATACATTATCCCCAATTCCCCATTAATAATAGAAATCCACGGGAATTCTCCGATTAACGAGTCAAACTCGTTAATATAAATTCCACAATTCTTGAAAGTTATATTTTATCGACTAGAACCTCGAGAAATTCTATAATTTATAAAATATTCATCGAGCCTTAGAAACTCATTCCGATCATTTCCTATTATTTCCATATTTTATTTTCAAGAATATCCTAGCTCGGTAATGAAACGGAACTTTCGGATGCGAGTTGTTAATTTAATCACGACACGATTGTTTCTAGAGAAAATAATTCGTTGAGCATGAAATTCCCATGTAAAATGTGGTTGCATGGCCACTTAGGGTTTCTGAAAACATACTCATACACATATTGATGGCAAGAAATAAACTTGCACGCAACGTCAGGAGTCATTTTTCGTTTAAATTGCAAATAGTCTCAAATTAAAAAATAAAACTTTATTTATTCACATAATTAAACTTAAATTAGCTTAATTTAAACCTGGGATATTACAATTTGGGGAGGAAGACTAATGGATTGAAACTCATTTCTATCCTTTTATCGCTTTTTGTTATTTAAATTTTTGTCTAGGTTACTTTTTTGTGGAAATTTGGAAATATTTGTGATTTTGTGCGGATTTATGAGTTATGATTGAGCCTGTAACTTGAGTAGGAGATTAGAATTGATTGACAGTCATATGGACTAATTGTTTTTTAGATTGCCTATGAATGTAAAATACCGCATGATTTATTGATTCGAAACTTGCATTGGCATGATGTTAGGAAATGATTTAATGTTTTCAGTGGAAGAAATTTTGTCCCAAGTGTGAGTTTTGAGCATTTAATTCGATTGTGAGTGTGTATGCAACATGATTAAGTATATTTCGAACTTGCTCTATTTCTGTTTCAAGACTGCGTAGTGTGCACAAGTCTAGGTTTTAATTACCCGACCAAGGAATTAATTTCACTTTAACAATTTTTTCCACCAAAAAATCTTTTATGGGTTTGAATTATTTAATTGTTTCTTGCATGTTGGTCAGGTAGATTTTCCCTACATTCTGTGCTTTTATTTATTTGAATTTCTTTTTGAAAGCTATTTTCCTAAAAACAAAACAATTCAAAAATTAGATTTGCCCAAATAAAAGACTGAAAAACTACATTCAATATATAAAATACATTCGTTGAACTATATCTTTGTGGGTTCGACAAACCTTGAGGTTAACTATAAATTTAATTGCCCTGTGCTATAATCTGTATGCAAATTTTGCATCCATCATGCATTCTTTATTCTTTTGTGTGTGGTATTGTTTTTTTTTTTTTCATTTCAATAATGCAAAAGTGTGTCGTATCTTCAATCGCGTAAATTCAAATTTCTTTAATGAAAGCTACATATATCTATAAAGAAACATAACAAGTAGGCAAAACTTGCGTTAGGCACGCCTAAACGGTTTAAGCGGATTTTATCCATACTCAAATGGGTTCACCCATCCTAAATATAGTTTATTAATCCCAATTAAGGTATATTAAATGAGTTTGACTTGAATTAATGGATAAAAATCCGCCTAACCTGAGACATTCCCTAATATGATCAGTTAAGCAATAACAACCAAACTCCTACCTTTCCTTGCCATTAATTAATTTTTCCTATTCTATTCCTAATATTACTCTCTTTCTCCTTTCCAAATACCTACTTACTTATCTTCCGTCACTTATTTCTCTCAGCCCTACATTTTTTGTCTTCTTTTTCTCTCTACCTAGTACTTCTATTTTTTCTTCTTTTCTGAAATTCTCAAAAGAAAAAAAAATAAAATTCATCATTCCATTTGCAATCTCCTCCATCAAACTTCCATTTCTTCTTCATAAACACCATAAACAAGTGGAGTTGCGTGGTGCCGTCGTACTTGTCCAGCCGTTACCGATGGTGATGAAGATAAAAGTGCAAGAATCTATCTAATCTCCTCCAACATCCCTCTTTATGAAATTAACTGTGCAGGGTGAAAATACCTACTCCCTTCGTCCTAATTTTTTAGTCTTACTTAACTTTTTGGTCTGTCCCATTTATTAGTCTCAATTTCTAAAATAACAAACTTTTTCACACTTATCAATAATTTATTAATTCCACTGCACTCGCACACATTGATTATTGTGTCATTTCGGTTTAGGACTATGAATTTGAGACGAAGGGAGTACTATTTTTTACTCTAGTTATACATTCAATTTAATTTTTGAGTTTGAGCAGGCTTTCATTTGGATGTGAATGTAATTATCTGTGTTTAAGCAATTATTCATTTCCGTCTCATTTTCTTTTTTCGGGTGTTCGGTGGCCCATCGAAACTGACCGAAATTCATTGGCCGGTGTTCGGTTCGGACATTAACCAATTT
Source organism: Plectranthus barbatus (assembly GCA_026898455.1). Lineage (NCBI taxonomy): Eukaryota > Viridiplantae > Streptophyta > Magnoliopsida > Lamiales > Lamiaceae > Plectranthus > Plectranthus barbatus. The sequence goes on along the minus strand of JAPKLW010001144.1, from coordinate 118,168 downwards.
TGGTTGGTGGTCGGTCGGTGCATTTCGTATGATCAGGTTATTCGGTTTTGGTGGCTTCGGTCAATTTTACCCTGAACCGATCGAATGCACACCCCTAGACTTATTCATGTTACAATATTAATTTTGAGGGTGAATTTGCGCTTGATTTTTTATTTTTTTAGTTTCTATAATAAATTGAAAATCAGAAAAAAAATGTAGGGAAAATGTTCAAATATATACCAAACTATTCATATTTTTTCAAATTAATCCCAAACTATTCTAGTATTTCAAATTTATTCCAAATTATTCAAAACAAAGAAAATATATCCCGAATTATTTTTTTCATCAATAGAAAAACTGATTTTAGTTTTGGAAATTCAAACCAGCAAATTAAATTTTTAGATTTGAATTTTGGACATGTTATCTCATTGTGCATGACTTGGATTTTCAACAATACAGTTGACTTTCTTATGATTGAAAAAATAGTTTATGATATATTTGCATAGTTTTAAATAGTTTGGAATAAATTTGAAAATTTTGTATAATTTAAGATAAATTTAAAAAAAATATACATAGCCCGGGATATAATTGAACACTTTGCCAAAAAAATATATTAAGGGTACAAGTTCACCGAATCACCCCAACTTTATACGCATCCACCTATAGAAAGAGTCATAAACATTTGTATATGCAATATTATATTAAACAGTAAGCATAGCTCTATATATATATTGTTATGACTCAAAAATGAGCAAAGCCCATTTTGAAGTCCAATAAGGCAAAAAGCCCAAAAAGAAGAAGTATGAAGAAAATAAATAGAGGCATGGATGCAGAAATGACTTACCGAGCTCGAACCCGGAAACCGCTGAGCTCCTTGAAGTTGCCGAGCTGCCCTGTCAATGGACGCCTCAAGTAGAACTTTTATGGATGGTTTGACTTGTTCGAGCTAAAAGCTCGAACTACGACTTGAAGAGGTGTTAGCCAAAATAACCTAATACACTAGACATGGCCATTCAAGAGCGTCGGTTCGCTCGAAGAGGCGCATCTATTCGCGAAGGGTCGCCTAGCTCGTTTAGATTCCTATAAATAGGATCTTCATTTATTGTAAAAGACACATGCAAACAAGCAATTAATACAGCATTAAAAGCAATTCAAACACTTTCAGCTCTACAATCACGGTTTATCCTTGTTTATTTATTACGCATTTATTATTTCGCAATATTTCGATTTAGTATTCTTAGAAAAATAATCTCCAAGATTCCGAGCATCAACAATTGGCGCTAGAAGGAGGGCCTTCTAAGAAAGAACGATTGAATAAAACATGGAAGGAAATACCAGCAACAATAATGATCAGCTCGGACGCGGAGTATTCCAAAGCGCCGCTGAGTTCGAGGCCGAGCTCAAAAGGCGAGAAGAGAATCTCCGAAACCTCCAAGAGGAAAACCGCCGAATAACTCTGGAGGCCGAGAACCTAAGGCAACAGTTGGCCCTGATAAACAACGAAGGCCATAGCAACGCTCGCTCTGAGGAAAGAATCCATCGAAGTGAGCACGAGGGAGAAAGCTCCCGAGCTCCCATAGAGCCAGAAAGCAGTTGGGTCCCTTCCGACGATAGTAGCTCGGAGGGAAAAATCCGCTTACTCGAGAAACAACTCGAGCAAATGCAAAAATATATGGCTCTAATCCCAGGAGCCCCGACCCCCCAAGTTGCAATACCACTCGAGAGTTACGCGGACTCTCCTTTTACTCGAAGGATCTCGACCGTGCGACTCTCGTCTCGGTTTACTATGCCAACAATAAAGGCATACGACGGAAAGACCGACCCGGATGAATTCATAACTCTATACAAGATGAAAATGCAAACGGCGGTCATTCCCGACGAACAACGAGAAGCCTGCATGTGCAGAAGCTTCGGGGCCTGCATGGAAGGTCCGGCCATGCAGTGGTATATGCACTTGAAGTCAGGGTCGATTTCATCCTTCGCCGAGCTGCACGAATCTTTCGTGCAACATTTCTCGAGCAGTCGAAGGACACCTCGGAGGTCAGATGACCTCTACTCCGTAATCTAAAAGGAGAATGAATCTCTCCAAGACTTTCTGAAGAGGTTCAACTCCATAAAAGTCACCATCCCGAACTGCCTGGAAGAAACGGCAGTGTCGGCGTTCAAGAAAGGACTTCGCCGGAACTCAGGTCTCTTTTGGAAATTGGTCAAGTACCCCTGCTCGACCATGGTCGAGGTTCTTGTCCGAGCCGAAGCCCAAATTAGGCAAGAAATAGAAGAGGAAAACTTCGGCCGAAGAAACAAGGGAAAGCAGCCGATCGGCCACACCGAACGGAAACAAGAAGTAGCTCGAACCAACAACCGATACCAACCCTATCCGACACGGGCAGAGCCACCAAAACAAGGAATGAAGGTGGTACTAACTGCCCCATCAACCGAATCAAAAATCTCCCCCCCAGGTAGCGATCAGGGAGATGTGTAAGATAGGGAACATGGTCAATTGGCCGAGGAGGATGCAAACTCGGCCAGAGGTTCGAGATGCCACGCTATATTACGATTTCCATCAAGACCAAGGCCATCAAACCAATGATTGCCGAGATCTCAAAAGGGAGATCGATCGGCTCCTGGCCGAGGGGCTACTGACTTGTCCCAAGACCTCGAACAGAGGAAGGGTCTGGACAAGAAACAAGAAGAATGCCGGGGGAGTTCGAGAACCTCGAAACCCGGCCACCGGAGCAAACAGGCAGCCTCTGCCTGAAGAACCGAGGCAACCTGAGGTTCAAAAAATCGTAAACGTCCTAACCGGAGGTTCATCAATAGCGGGATCCTCCCGGAATGCAGCAAAGAGGCATTGCCGAGAACTGAGAAATCAGTTCATCCACCAAATGGAGACCTCACCCCATGAGATTTGCTTCGGAGCCGAGGACGAGGCCGAAGCTCGGCACCCTCACGATGACGCCCTCGTCATCTCCTTGATGATAGCAAATTGCCAGGTGAAACGGATTCTCGTCGATACCGGGGCATCTTCGAATATAATATTTCTCCGAACCCTGAAAAACATGGGGATCTCAGAGAAAAATATTGGCGGAAGCCCGATCACCTTGGTCGGATTCAGTGGGGAGAGACTCAACTCCCTCGGAGAAATTAACCTTCCGGTTTTTGCCGAGGGGATTAACTTAAACACACCTTTTCAAGTGGTGGACGCCCCCTCGGCATACAATGTACTGGTCGGACGACCCTGGATCCATGCTATGAAGGCTGTCCCCTCAACATACCATCAGGTTATAAAATTTCCAACACCTTGGGGAGTCCGAGCAATCCGAGGCGATCAGGCAGCATCGCGAAGCTGTTACGAGGTAACACTTCGAACCGTGCACATGACGAAATCCGAGCCAGTAGAGGTAAGCTCGAAAATAGCTCTCGACCCTCGAGACACCACCCGAACAACCTTTGTCGGGAAAAGATTAAACAAAGGGCAGAGGCTTGAAATGCAAGCTCTGCTGGCTCAAAATCAGAAAAACTTCACATTCTCGCACGAAGACATGCCAGGAATTGACCCCTCGGTCATCTGCCACCGGCTTCGGGTAGATCCAAATCACAAATCGGTACGGCAAAAGAGGCGCCGATTCGCACCAGAAAGGAACAAGGCCATAGCGGACGAGGTCCGAAACTTATTAAAAGTCGGGTTCATTCGGGAAGTAAAATACCCCGAATGGCTGGCCAATGTGGTGGTAGTAAAAAAGAAGAACGGAAAAAATCGGATATGTGTGGACTACACCGATCTAAACAAAGCCTGCCCAAAAGATCCATTTCCTCTACCACACATTGATCAGCTCGTCAACTCAACGGCTGGGTTCGAAGTCATGAGTTTCATGGATGCCTTCTCGGGGTACAACCAAATCAAGATGTACCCTCCGGACGAGGAAAAAACGGCTTTCATGACCAACCAAGGAATTTATTGCTACAAAGTCATGCCATTCGGATTAAAAAATGCGGGCTCGACCTATCAAAGGTTAATGAATCGGATGTTCGAGCAAAAGATTGGCCAAACCATGGAAGTTTATATAGATGACATCCTGGTCAAGTCAAACAGCTTCGAACAGCATTTGAAAGACTTGGCCGAAGCGTTTGGAATACTTGAAAAATTCAACATGAGGTTGAACCCAGCCAAATGCACCTTTGGGGTGACCTCGGGGAAATTCCTCGGCTATATAGTAAGTCGGAGGGGAATCGAGGCCGACCCAATACAAATTCAAGCTATACGAAATATCCAACCACCTAAAAATGTAAAGGATATTCAACGAATGATTGGAAAGCTCGCGGCCGTCAGCAGATTTATTGCTCGATACTCTGACCGAACGAGCTCGTTCTTTTCTCTGCTCAAGAAATCAAAGAAATTCGAATGGACCGAGCAATGTGACGAAGCGTTATTCTTAATCAAGCAATATTTGGCTACCCCTCCTATTATGGCCAAAGCCGAGCCCGGGGATGAGCTCCAGTTATACATGGCAGTCTCGGAAAAAGCAGTGAGTGCGGTTCTAATTCGAGAAGTAGAACGGAATCAACACCCAGTCTACTATGTGAGCCGGACTCTGCTAGACACCGAGACGAGGTATTCAGCCCTTGAGAAGCTCGTATTGGCACTTGTGATGGCCTCAAGGAAGCTGAAGCCCTATTTCGAAGCACACCTAATAAAAGTGATATCATCATTTCCCATAAAGCATGTTCTATCCAAGCCAGAGCTATCGGGCAGAATGATGAAATGGGCAATCGAGCTCGGGGGCTATGGTCTCAAGTTCGAACCTCGAAATACCATAAAATCTCAAATCTTGGCCGATTTCATCGCCGATTACACTTCCGACCTGCAGTTGCAAGCCGAGGTCGAGCTAGGTCCAATGTCCAATGATTCAGAATTCTGGACCCTAAGTATCGACGGCTCCAGCAATTCGAGGGGGAGTGGAGCAGGGATATTACTCATATCCCCTGAAAGATGGATAATCGAAAGGGCCGTCCATTTCGAATTTCGAACCACTAACAATATAGCCGAATACGAGGCGCTTATTGCCGGCCTTCAATTGGCCCTCGAACTCAGGGTTAAAAAACTAAAAATCGAGTCAGACTCGCAATTGGTAGTGAACCAGGTCCGAGGTGAATTCCAGGCTCGGGACGCCAGGATGCAAGCCTATCATGAAATGGCTAAGGAACTTGAAACCAAGTTCGAGCAAGTGGAAGTTTCTCATATACCTCGGGAGGAAAATTCGCATGCAGATGCTTTGGCTAACCTAGCAGCAGCTGCGAGCTCCGGGGGAAACCAGACCGTTCCACTAACCGTAGCACTTTGGCCGGCAACTCGAGACCGAGAGTACGAGCCCATGGACATCTGCCCAGCCAATACCCCAAGTTCATGGATAAATCCAATCATGGAATACTTAAGTACCGGGGCTCTACCACAATCAAAAGTCGAGGCTGCACGGTTGGCTCGAAAAGCGGCTCGATTCACTATAATTAATCAGCAACTCTACCGGAGATCTTTTCAAGGACCTCTGCTAAAATGTATAACCGAAGAGGACGTAATCCCGGTCCTAACTGAGGTACATTCCGATAGCTGCGGAAACCACTCGGGTTCGAGGAGCCTAACCCACAAAGTCATAACGGCAGGATTCTATTGGCCTACACTTAAGAAAGATGCCGAGGAAGTGGTTCGGAAATGTGACAGTTGCCAAAGATTTGCAAGCTCAACACACCTACATGCCGAGCCACTTCACTCGAACACTCCAGCATGGCCATTCTGCCGATGGGGTATAGACATTATCGGGAAATTACCTAGGCCCCCGGACAAAAGGAATACCTCGTAGTGGCAACCGACTCATTCACAAAGTGGGTCGAGGCCGAGCCACTATCAAGAGAACGAGATACCGAGATGATAAACTTCGTCTGGAAAAATATAGTCTGTCGCTTCGGATTACCTCGGGAGATAATCACGGATAATGGACGACAGTTCACAAGTAAAAAATTCAAGGATTATTGTGACACACTTGGGGCTCGTCTACTATTTTCTACACCAAGGTACCCGGAGGCAAATGGATTGGCCGAGTCATCCAATAAGACTATAATTAACATCCTAAAAAGAAAGTTAACAGCTCGGAAATCGGCCTGGGTCGAGGAACTTCCGGCCGTACTATGGGCTTACCGAACCACATTTAAAACAGCAACAGGTGAAACACCTTTCTCCCTAGCATATGGAGCCGAGGCAGTATCACCGGTCGAGGTGATTCAAAAAGGTCCCCGAATCGAGCTATTTGACGAAGAACAAAATCAAGAGAAACTTTTCGAGTCACTGGAATTGTTAGATGAACAAAGAATGGAGGCATCTACTAGAATGCTTCAAAACCAGAGAAGGGTCGAAAGGTTCTACAATAAATCGGTTCGGCTAAGGGCATTTAAAGTAGGAGATTGGGTCCTGCGGCAAGTCTTTCAAAATACGCAAGAGCTTAATTCAGGAAAATTCGGGCCGAACTGGGAAGGACCTTATATAATCGGCTCGGTCGTTGGAAATGGAGCCTATCGGCTTAAAACTCCCGAGGGAATAGATATTCCGAATGCATGGAATGTCAAGTATTTGAAGAAATATTATTTTTGACAAACTCCGGTGGGATAGTTCGAAGCCAAGATATTATTGTAGCAAAACAAGTTATATTTTGTACCATTAGTTTGCGCTTATTGAAGTTGTAAAATCGATTTGAGTCCTGTTCAAATTGATTAGAGTTCCAATACATCAATTGACAAATTTTCCTTCTAAGTTAAGAATTCTTCGAGCTACTCTCATCAGATTTTCAATTGTTTGTTCGAGCTAGATTAATTGATTGATCGTTCGAGCTAAATGAATTGTTTGTTCGAGCAAGATTAATTGATTGATCGATTCGAGCTAAATCAATTGTTTGTTCGAGTTACCAAAAGATACAATTAAGGAAAATAGAAGGAATTTCATTAACGATCTTGTCCTTACAAAAAAAAAAAAAATGGGGGGGGGGAACAATAGCTACATAAATTATGTTTCAAGTTTTTTGTCTGGATTTGTCGAGATCCGGGTTCGGCTGATTTTCTGGGTTTGATTGCTCCTCGGTGTGAAGGCTATCCTCCAACTGCTTCGAGAAGGTCTCGTCATTAGGATTTTCCTCTTCCTCCTCTTCGTCCTCAGAAACAGCTGGGGTCGAGTAAATAAACCCCACATCGAGCTCCGGGTGCTGGGCTGAGATGGCCAATTTGATCTTTTTTCGGATAAGGTCCTCCATCATCTTGAAAGTAGAAGCACCGACAGGAGTTGAGAGCAGCCTTGTAAAATTCAAGCCTACACCCGAATCTCGGGCAGAAGTGAGCTCAGCCCTGACTTGGTCCAGCTCTGACCTTAGCTGGACCTCGGCCTCCTTCCGGGCCTGCACCTCGGCCTGGAGATCCTCGGAGAGTTTGCCAGTGCGGTCCCTATAGCGGGCCAGCTCTTCAGCATCCGACTGTCGGTCCCTGGTCAATTGCTCAACCAAGTCCTGCGAAGTCTTAAGCTTCGCAGTGGCAACCGACAGTTCGGTTACGGTATGATTTCTCTCCTTAAGGACCTCGTCCCTCTCCTTCTCGGCCTGAATGAGATCCTTGTGTTTGGCTTGAAGGGTTCGGAAGCATTCGTTATAGTCCTCAGCCATACCGCAAAGGCCCTGAAATACAAACATAAGTAATGTATGGTTAAACAGAGGCGACATGTAGCTCGGCAAATGAACTTTGAATAAAAAGACTCACCATCAAGCACATCTGAGCATTATCGAAAAAACGAATTCGGGCCGGGGACTTGGTGGGCCACGGAGGACCCTTGAAGAGGAGGTCGGCAAAGTTGTGAAAAGATTCAACCGCCTTCAGCCGAGCCTCTTTATAAGCTGGGGTCTCCAGCTCGGCCACGGCCTCTTTTCCCGGCCGGTGCACCAAGGTTGTCTCACCCTCCCCGGCGGTGAGATCGAGAATATCCCGCTCGAGTGGGACATTCCTTGTCTGCCGAGGAGGTAGATCTGCTCGTGCCTCTCCGGAATCATCACCCCTTCCCCTCTTTCGCGAATTAGGGGTGGAAGTCTGCTCGGGAGGGGTAATCTTGGCAGGAGAAGAGCCGCCTATCAAAGATTGACTTTTGATTAAGGCCGAGCTCGGGCCTTGTCCCTTGGGGACTTGGGTCTTCTTTTTCCTCCCCTTGCCCTTCTTATTTTGTTGCTCTTCTTGAAATTTTATTAGTTCTTCGGGGTTGAGGCGGTCCATGGGGTCGTCGATTCCTTCGATGCCTAAAGATCGACCTCGGCGAAGAGCTTCAAAATCCCGAACCGGATAGTTGTAAGCTCTCTGAATTCGGCCCGAACAGTACTCTGAGATGCCTTCACGTTTATGCCCTGTAGACATTAAAATAGTGGTGAGTAATAAGTATAAAATCCGAGCTCGAGATAAACACACAACACATACTATTTGGAGTACGGAGCACCCCACTCAGCCCGAGATAATCACTGGGGATTTGGACGAAGAAGAATTCTTGGATCCACTTTTTTGAATTCGACCTCGTCCCCGTAATCATGGGGGACTGGTGATGCGAACGCTTTGAAAAGTAATAGTATGATTCTCCTTTCATACTGATTAAATTGTACAAGTCATTCCATTCGGTTAGGGTTGGCTCGTCCAACCCAGCATCTCGGAAAAGTAGATATGTACCGAGCATGTGGCACCAAGCAATTGGGGAGAGCTGGATGGGAGCTAAATTGTAATATTCTAAAATATTTACAAAGAATGAATGTAAGGGGGAGACGAATCCCAAACTCGAAAAAACAAGCTGAAAAAGCCATGAAGCCAAGTGGCGGACGATGGGCTCGTTGATCGATTTCGGGGGCTATTGTATTTACCCTATTTGATAGTCCCCGAAGAGAGAAAATTCCATCAAGACTTATGCGGTCGAGGTCTGATGGGATCAGTTTTAAACTACCTATTACATCTCGGTCGTATAACGGGGGAAAGATACCCTGGGACAAGCCTGCGGAATGTTCTAAGGAAAGATCAAACGAGGATTGTCGGTCTTCGACCTCGATAAGCTGAAGGTTATCTACCCTATTCGAAGACTCGGGAGCTTCGGGGTTCGGATCAGGAATATCTGCAAATATATCTTCAACTAACCTACTGCTAACCTCGGATTCAGAACTATAATACGAGCTGCTACTGCTATTGGACGAGCTGTTGCTGGAGCTCATTTTTATAAAAGTTTTAGACAAAAGAAAGGAGTTCGAGATTTTCAGTTGTATACTAACCCTGAGATCAAGCAGTGAAGATTAAGGAAGAAGTTCTGGTCCGAGGTGAATTTACGAGGTGCGAGGAGTAAAAGTGAACTGAAAATGAAGGGGTCAGACTATTTATAGAGGAATTATCCTCGAAAATCGTGCACGACCTTCAGGCTCCCTCAATAGAAAGGCGACACGTGTAAAGATTCAAAATTTAAAATTTAATTCTGATCCCGCCTCGGAGAAGTTCAACCGTTTCCAAAATGGTAAGTTCTTTAATTCGGGCTATCTATGTTCGAACTCAAAAAGTTCTGATTTCGAGCTGAAATTGGTTCGAGCAAGAAATTGTTCGACTAATAAAAAATAAAAAAAAATCAGGCATTGACGCCCTTGGCCGGGTCAGCCACCATATTCCGAGGAACTTAAGATATCGAAGTCAACAGAACTTCTATCTATAAAAGTTTCTCGAAGGCTATGAATCCGAAACAATTAACCCAGTAAACAGCCAGGGTCTAATTCGGCATAGCATATCCATGGGTTCGAGGTCGCTCCTCGATTGACTTGTGAGAGATCACTTGTCATTTTCAAAAGCTGCAGGGGGCATCCTTTGTAGAACATGTCGGGTTTAGCCAACCGCGGACTAGGGATAATCATAAGTCGAACCACGAGCTTCGCAGATACCCGAAATAAAAAATAAAATATCCCTAAAATTCGTTGAGCTAAGTCTCACGATACGGGAAAAATTTCTCTCTCCTAAATATCCTCGAAATACAATTCGAGGTAGGGAATATTTGTTTCTTCTTTGATTTTTTGCAGGAAAATGAGACTCTAAGCCAAGGATCAACTACTTCGGCTTCGCCGAACTCCAAGAAGTTCGGACGAAAGCCGGGGGGCTGTTGTTATGACTCAAAAATGAGCAAAGCCCATTTTGAAGTCCAATAAGGCAAAAAGCCCAAAAAGAAGAAGTATGAAGAAAATAAATAGAGGCATGGATGCAGAAATGACTTACCGAGCTCGAACCCGGAAACCGCTGAGCTCCTTGAAGTTGCCGAGCTGCCCTGTCAATGGACGCCTCAAGTAGAACTTTTATGGATGGTTTGACTTGTTCGAGCTAAAAGCTCGAACTACGACTTGAAGAGGTGTTAGCCAAAATAACCTAATACACTAGACATGGCCATTCAAGAGCGTCGGTTCGCTCGAAGAGGCGCATCTATTCGCGAAGGGTCGCCTAGCTCGTTTAGATTCCTATAAATAGGATCTTCATTTATTGTAAAAGACACATGCAAACAAGCAATTAATACAGCATTAAAAGCAATTCAAACACTTTCAGCTCTACAATCACGGTTTATCCTTGTTTATTTATTATGCATTTATTATTTCGCAATATTTCGATTTAGTATTCTTAGAAAAATAATCTCCAAGATTCCGAGCATCAACATATATGTTTTGTCTTAACAAGGTATAATATGTTTTTATCATTTTGGCATTATGCATATTATCATATAACATCTAAAATAATAACCTATATGTTTCTTTGATAATAAATTTTTAGAAATGATGTTTATAACACCGGTATGAGTCAAACTAGTATTAATTATTTGATTAATTTATTTATTTTTACATATGACTACAAGTTTGATACACATCAATTAGGGTTCTCTCTTAAATATTCACAACTCTCTTCTAAGAAACTATTTAGTGCACTCGTCTGGTAAATTTTCCTACTGCATTTTGTATCTTCTTAAATATTTTAAGTTTTTTTTTTATCTCTACCGCTTGTACCTATAAACGAAATTGTAAATTTTTGGGCGATTGATTTGTTTCTTTATTATTATTACTATTATTATTATTATTATTATTATTATTTATTTATTTATTTTTCCATTGATCATTTTAGATGGTGAATCTGTATTGGAATTTGCAGTGTAGAAAAGAAAAGAGTTCGATGGATCCAATGAGCATACTTCCTGTTGAATTAGTGAGAATTATACTTTCTCACTTGACATTAAAGGAAACCATTGCGAGCAGCTTACTTTCTCGACAATGGAGATACTTGTGGACAGAGGCGGATCTAAGTAAGGGCTAGGGTGCATTTTTTTCCGATAATTTATGAAATAGCCCCCTCTTGAAAAAAAAATAATGAAAATAAGGAAGAATATGATATAAAGAGGTCGAAGTTAAAGTGAAGGTAAAAAAATAATTTCAAGCCCCTGCAAAAAATTTTCTAGATAGGTAGGGGTTGGGTTGGCTTCAGCCCCTAATCGAAATCATTTTCGATTTTAATAATAGAACCATAGATGACATAAATGTTTATGAAATAACTTTTCTCGGGTATTTTTTAAAATAATAGAATTATACAATATTGAGATTAGTTTTAGTGTATGAATGACCTTTCACTCCACAGGAAAGCTCAGTTTTGATGGCACAAAGTTGGAGGGTGAGGAAAGAGCAAATTACGTGAAATGGGTGAATTATGTGATAGCATCACGTATGGACTCAATCGTGGATGAGTTTAAAGTGTCGTTGTATTTGAGCAAAGCCGAAGAAGGAGTGATGCATGAATGGGTTAGATATGCTCTAGAGTGGAAGGCTCACACACTGGAGTTCAACTTGACCAGCGAAGGCCGCGGGGGTGTGAGTGATGAGGAGTCTTGTTCTTTCCCATATACGATTTTGCAGCCGCACACCTCATCATCGATTCATTTCGAGCAACTCAGAAGAGTATCGCTCGAAGCTGTGAATGTGAGTGGCGAAGCCCTTGAGTTCATCTTATGCAACTGTCCTCTACTCGAAGGCTTGTCTGTTTCTCAGTCAACAGAGCTGGTGACTCTGAGGGTCATCGGGCCTCTCCCGTCGTTGAAACTCCTGGAAATAAGGTGTTGCATGAGCATCCAATCCGTGGAGATTCGAGATGTTGTGAGTCTTGTTTGTTTGAAGTATTATGGGCCAGGCGGGGAAGATGTGGATCTTGTTGTAAAGAATGCCCCTTTGCTTGTTGAGCTTTTTCTTGGATTGTTCAGTTTACTTAAGCAGTTTGGTGGGATTCTTTGGCAGCTAGAGATGTTGAATGTAGAAATGCGCTCTCCTGAAGATTATTGGGTAAGATTGATTCACATGCATGCATATGTTTTTCCTTGGTATATATATAGAGAGAGTTGTAATCATATGTTAACCACACCCCAAATGTTACTTACAGATCTCATTTGGCGGTGCATTATGTAGACAATCTAACTACATTATCTAGGCAATATATGGTACATTACGAAAGATAATGTACAAATTGTAATAGATAATGTATTGCAAATAATGTACTACATTATCTTCGTAATGTACCATATATTGCCTAGATAATGTAGTTAGCTTGTCTAGATAATGTACCGCCAAATGAGGTCTGTAAGTAACATCTGGGAGTGGTTAACATATGATTATAACTCTCTCTCTCTCTCTCTCTCTATATATATATATAGATATAGATGCATTATGTGGTTAATCACTTCCCAGATTTTACCTGTTACCTCAAGTTTCGGTGCATTAATTAGACAAACTAATTACATTATCTAGGCAAATCAGGTATATTACGAAGATAATGTACAAAACTGTTATAGATAATATAATGCAATAATTCTATTACATTATTGTAATATTGCATGCGATATAATATACTATATTATATAAAGATAATGTAAAGGTATTATCATAAAAAAAAATGGGTAACATATGATTACAACTCTCTCTATATATATATAAATGTGATGGTGGAGTGGTTGTTGATTTTTTTGCTTGGCAATGGCAATGCCAAAGGCAGGGTTTTGTACAGAAATTCTGGAATATGAATCAATTGGTTGTCACATATTTACCAAGTTTCCTAAGTCGCATTCGTTGCATGATTCCGCTTACGAATATCCTCGATGCAGCACCCGACCTCGAGAAATTTGTGGTTAAGGTAATTAATACTCGTTCCGATCTTGATCTCATAAAAGATCGTTTGAGTTCTATCTTGGTTAAGACACAATAACCAAGGCATGTGAGTGTAGAATGAGTTCAGTGGAATTCATATTTTATTGATGAGAGTAAAAAAATTATCATTTTTAGAAACAAGACTATTAAATTGGAAAAAACGGAAAACAAGATTATTAAAATGGGACGGAAGGAGTACAAGATAAATGTCTCATGTTGGAAATCTCAAAAATCAGGTTAATACTAAACGAGTCAAATTCAAGCGTAGCATTACCTTTTTTTTATTATTATTATAATTATTAGGATAATTTGAAGAATTGTGTGCAGGCACAAGTGAGTTGGAGCAATAGTGAAGGGAGGATTGAAGAGCCTAAGAAGAAGAGGAGTTTGTATAAAAAGTTGAAGGAGGTGGAGTTTGTGGGATATGGTGGTTTAGCATGTGAAGTGGAGTTAATTATACATTTCTTGGAGTATGCTGGTGCACTCCAAAAAATCACCATTCATCCAAGGAAACTTTATACTCCTAACAAAGATATCGAAGCAAGGACTCATGCACACCAACAACTTGCATCTCTTGTGCCTCACCCAATCATTTTGGAAATTCTTTAATTTTAATTATTTAGTTTTATATTTTGATTTGAATTCTATTATTCTGTTTATTTTTAAAGAATTTGCAGATTTCGCTTCTTTATTTTGTGCCTGCATATATACTCCTTCCGTCCCGACTTTATCATTTCTATTCAACATCATCAAAACATTCACAAGACGTTTGTTTTGTTTATAAGCTTTGTAAAATAAAAATAAGTTTTTTCTGATGTTTGATAAAGATTTTTCGAAGTATTTATATGTATTACAACTTAAAAGATTTAAACTCTTTGAAGTTCCCCACTCCCCTACCACAGAAGAGATCTCGCAAGTAACTGTTACAAATAGAATACAAATTTTCCACAAAGTTTCAAATATAAAAATTTCTAACCACTTTTGAACATAAACAAAAGAGAGATTTTATAAAAATTTCTAACCACTCTATGTTGCACACACCATCTTTTTCGTTTAATTAAAAACTCATCGAGAACATAAAACAAGTAATCCATCAACAGTTTGCCCAGAAAAAGTAGTAATAACTGTCACAGAAGATTTTTCACCTTGTCAAAAAGAGCAGCATTTTGAATTTCCTTTTGCATTGATAGAGTAATGGCATCTACTGTGAATCCCTTTGTGTGCATTTCTTCAAGGTATACACCTGCGTCCTGCAACTTGTTCCTTTTCAAAAACATTGTACGTCACCCTGTTAGGCAAGCAACCTTTGTTTCCCATTTGAAGAAACAACTCCTTCGCGGATAGTGTATGTCACCACGTTTGGCTGTACGCCTTTGATTTCCATTTCAATAAACAACTCCTTCGCCTCCTCAATCTGCCCTTGTTCGCAAAATGCACCAATAAGGATACTATATGTTACCACATTGGGTTGCAAACCTTTGGACGGAAGTTCCTCAAAAACACCCTTTGCTTTATGGACTTGTTTATCATTGCACCATCCCGCAATAAGTATATTATATGTTACCACATCGGGCTGCAGACCTTTAGATGGAAGTTCCTCTAAAATAGCCTATGCTCTACCAACTTGTTTATCATTGCACAATCCCTCCATCCATGAGTGTATTGTATGTTACTATGTTGGGAATGATACCTTTTTCTTCCATTCCACGCAACAATGAAAAGGCTATCTCGGAACAGAGCGATGGCGTCATTGGGCTCACGTATCTGTCGAAAATCGAATCTGGGTTTTGCGGAGAAGTGTTTGATTTGGAGACCGACATTGTCAAAGCTGAACCGAGAAACTGGAGAGGATTCTTCCCAAAATCATGATCCCAATTCAAACACTTCACCGAATTTGGGGCTTTAGAAATTAGGTGAGTGGGATTTTAGTTGCAGGGGTTGATGGATCTATATATTTTATATCTGTTTTTTCTATTTTTCTATTTTTTAACCTCTTCATTGTTAAAAGCATGTTTAAGTTGAATTAGTTATTTCTAACGATAATATATTATATTTTTATAACTTCTTAACTAATACTTAGTCTTTATTGTAATGCATCGGTCCAGGGCTCGAACGAGTTCACCCGAGGTCGGTCACGTTACTCACCAATAACCTGGATCAACTTTCAGACTGACGACTGACTCCACAAACCAACACAAGTCATTCCCAACATGTTATTCTCACTCACACGCACCTTGCACGCTTGACTTTGGAGTTTTCATAGAATAAGTGCCGGGAAAAGATGATGCACTATGTTAGTACGAGTAGCACCTATCAAATTTTTAACCTAGTTTTAGCTAACAATCTCATTCCTATATAGCTTCAGAATCCCTTTTATTCTAATGTGGGCCCGGTTCATTCATGTCACCATCCGCTCAACTAATGAAAGTCTTACGCGAGCCATTCATTGTCCCTGTTTCTCTACACCGACAATCACTCCCTGCTCCGACACCGAGTCACTACATTTTTTATCATTTTTTAGGGGACAAGGAATTTTAGATTATTTATTTAACTATTTCTTAATAAAAATATACTCAGTTCTAAAATGATAGTAATAATTTAAAATGTGGGAATAATAATTAATTAAGTTTTTTTTTCGTCGGTCAAAAATATATTCCTTTTCTTAACTAAGATTTACCTTTTTGTAAAGGGAAGGTCTTGGGTTAGGCACGCCTAAACGGTTTAGGCGAGTTTTATCTATTAACTCAACCTAAACCCATCTAATATACCCTAATTGGGGATTAATAAACCCTATTTGGGATGAGTGAACCTATTTGGGTATGGATAAAACCCGCCTAAACCGTTTAGGCGTGCCTAACGCAAGTTTTTGCTATTAACTCAACCTAAACCCATCTAATATACCATAATTGGGAATTAATAAACCCTATTTGGGATGAGTGAACCTATTTGGGTATGGATAAAACCCGCCTAAACCGTTTAGGCGTGCCTAACGCAAGTTTTTGCCTTTTGTAAATTACTAAAATTTCCTATAAAATATTTTTTTATATGTTCTTAAGAGTTACTTTTTATGAGCAGAACATACACTAAAAACACAATAAATAATACTCTATTATTTAATAAGCTCTCATATAACATTTCTGTAACACCAATAGGGTCTGTTGCGGGTGTTTTGGTAAGAAACAAGGCCCCATGAACTTTTACAAAAATAATAATTAAAATTTGTTGGAGAAACAATTGAGTGTAATTGAATGAATAGAAACAAAATCGAACTAAAATCAAACCAAGTTGCAATATAAGCTTTAACTGAACTAGCTAATCCTCTAACCAGCTCGAATTCCCTTCCTTTCAATAGAAATTACAATGCTTTTGTTTCTCAAAATCAATACAATACGATTTTTGTATATGTGAGCTTGGATGTCGAAAGATCGACTTACAAAGGGGTATTTATTGGGACTTACGAGCTACCTACGGTTTTCCATATTTTAGCCAAGTAGCATTAATAAGCTCATGGTCTATTGCGACCGTTACAACGCACGTTTTCCGACCGTTTCATGAAGTTCAGTGATCATAACTCCTCATCATTTACTGGCTCGTTCCGACCGTTGGGTAGCTCGCTCGATCTATCCGTTACTTCTATTTTATACATGGGACTGCTTCTCAGCTGAGTCGAACTACCTTCAACCAAACTGCTTTAAATCGAACTGCTATCAGTCGAGCTGCTTTATTCGAACTCACTTGGTCAAATTGTCTTTCTCTTCGAACCGCTGGGCAGATCCACTATATTCCCTTGCACAATGATGTGGGCCGTATATAGTGATGGCCCCGGGCTGGTTCCGGGCCGGTTCCGGTTCCCGGATAAATGGAACCGGAATCGGCCCGGCTAGAGGAGGTTAAGGTTCCGGTTCCGAACCAGAACCGGCGGTTCGAAATTTTTTTTTTATTTTTTTTCAGTGACACGTGGCGCTCTCTGATTCGTCGATTTTTGAATTTTTAAAAATATTTTCAACGGTTCGACGGTTCGGAACCGGAACCGCCGATTCCGGTTCGGGCAAAACCTTGAACCTGAACCGGCCCGTCTGTAGCCGGTTACGGTTCCGGTTCGGAACCGTTTTCACGGTTCCGATTCCGAACCGTGGAACCGGCAGGCCGGTTCCGGGCCGGTTCAGCCGGTTCCGGTTCGGTTTGGCCATCACTAGCCGTATATTTTGGACTTGCAGTTGGGCCATTTCTCATTGACCCCAATAGGGTCCTAATTAATTAGAAACGCTCACATATCCTCCATGAGCATGTATTGATATGTACACGACTGATGTAAAAATAAATTTGAGTTGTTAAGAATTATTAAAAATTTATCATATTACATAAATTATATTTCAACATCAGATCATTGGCTTATTAACATTTATTCACGATCGATGGGTGAATTTTTTTTATGCTAAATTCATAATTTGCTTAAATTATTAGATAATATATTAGGAAAAAAATGCTAGAAGTAGTCAAGTAGTAGAATGTATACCAACTTATCTTCAAATAAATATTAGTATTAGAATGAAAATATATTACGATATGATCACAAAAAACAAGCCATCAATAAAAACAAATAGATATAAATATTTTATTTAAGTAATTATGAAAGAGAAGGCATTTATTTAATAATGATCGGGCGAATCTTGTGAATGGATGCTTATTTCTTTAAATTACTTTCATTAATTATTGCAAATTATGCCCTTTCGACAATCCAAATAGTCTCATTTTAATCATCCCTAACCTTTTCTTTTTCACATTATTTTAGGTAATTTTAAAGTAGGAATATGTTTTGATACGACTTATAAATATATACTACTTAATCAAAAAAGCTCACATACCACCCCAATCATGTGTTAATGTGTCGACAATTTGATGTGATCGGTAATATCATATTGATAATCTGAGGTAGGAGTGTGCACGGTCCGGTTTGGCCGGTTTAAGGGGCAAAGTACGGACCAAACCAATAGGTACGGTTTGAAATTTTCACAAACCAAACCAGCCATATAATTATTTCAAACCAAACCGGCCAAACCGTAGTAAAACGGTTTGGTTCGGCTGGTTTAAACGGTTTGAAGATTATTCAACTAAAAATATTACAAAAAAATGTAACTTGTATATCAATTTTATTATTAGAAATTAATGAAAGAATGATACATAAAATGAAACTAATATAAATATGTAACGCTTGTCATTAATTATAAATATGAGATAAGTAATAAATAAATAATATTATGGTTGCAAAAAAGAATTATATATAAGTTGATTTATAGGGTTACAATTCGAAAGAATATAAGCATCGGACATATATATCAATATAATTGATATTTTAGATTTCTATCAAATAATATTTTATTATCATTTTTATATTCAAAATTATATTATTTATATGGCCGGTCCGGCCAAAACGGCCAGTTTCATCCTTAAAACCGTCGGCCAAACCAAATCATCCGGTTTGAGATTTTTCAAACCAACCCGGCCAATCATTTTTTTCAAACCAGCCAAATCGGCCAAATTAATTTGGTTTGGCCGGTTCGGCCAGTTTCGGCCAAACCGTGCACACCCCTAATCTGAGGCGTATTTACATGGGAGGTGGGGTACAACTGTATTATTTTTTATTTACTATATATGTATATTTATTATTATTTATATATATTTTTATATAGATTTTACATAATGTATCCCCATTTTAATTTTATTTATGTATTGTACCCCCAATTTTAAATTTCTGGATCCACCACTGTTGATAATATAATTAAGGTATATTTAATTATAATTATTTTCAACACCTTTAATTTATTATTACATTAATATATACCATGCAGTATCGATATTTCAAATCTTAGGTTTTCCTTAAATATGTTCATATTATGATAATATATATTAAGAAGAATATTTTTAATGGATCAATAAAATTTGAATTTGTTAGAGTCCAAAATCTCAAGATAGCCGAAAGGCTCATTTTTCCAACAAATCTGAATAGAAAATCGATAGGTGTTATTTCTTGAAATTATTTAAATTTTAAGCCTTATATAGGCTTTGACCTATATTTTTATTCACCAACAACTATTTATCAATTTAATTATCCATAATAAACCCTACAAACGAGATTATTAAATCAAGAAACGACACTAATTATTTTCAAGAGAAAGCCCATATCACATAATCATGACACTATGTCGAATTGGGAAAAAATATTATAAACAAAACTTTATCTTGATAAAATAATTTTATTTGCTCAAGTATTAGTAAAATACTCTCAATAATTATTTAAAATCCTCACCCATAATGACATTAATGATTACCACGCACACTCCGAAATGAGAATTGATATTTTAAATTCGGAATAGATAATTAAATTATTTTTTGAGTTCTGAATTAATAATACTCCTTAAATTAAGTATCTTAGAATTTACGTTTTGGTTTGAGATTTCATCAACTCTTTTTATAATTAATTCTGATAATATAGAAAATTATTTTATCTTATAGGGAATTGATTGGTAAAAATAAGATTATTATAAAATTTAGATGCAATACTTGTAACCTTACTAGCTTAATTCAATAAGTTGATATTCTCACTCAATAATATGATAATGTAATTTAAATTGTGACAAAAAATATTATTTTTGACATCTCGATTATATGATTTTTTTATTAATTTACATTCTATATGATTTTAATCCCTCTATATAAACCATAAAATAAGGAACTAAGTTATTAAAAAAAAAAATCACCAAAGGAAAAAACTTGGAGCAATCATGATAAGAAGAGGTAGCTTCAGCATCGCTGCATCACCCGGCGCCGCCGTGGAGCTCCGGTGTCGGCGGAGGCATCGGAGGCTGAAGGGCAGCACGATACGGCTGGGGAACCGGCGGAGAGGGTTCTGCCTCGGCGTCCGGCCGGTGGTGCAATGGGCAGTTACGGCCGGCCGGCCCTTCCGTTTGTTGAAGAAATTGGTGGCGGAGATGGCGGCGAGCGGGCGGCTGCTTGAGACATGTCGCCGGTATCTGCGGCTGCTCCGGCCCTTGCTCTTTCCTTTGTGTTGAGTAATTGAAGGATGGATTCAATCAAGATTAATAAATTGATTGAATTATATAAACATTTGCACTAGAAATTTGTAGGTATGTTTGGATTAATTTTCTTGTTATGAATATATTTCGTGGTTTTAGTTTTATTTTAAATGATGTTTTATTGATATTTTGTCATCATTTTTTGCATTTGGTGAATTTGCATTCCTTCCCTCCAATACTATTTCTAGATATTTTATTCATATTAAATAAACCAATATTATAAAGTATATACGAAAATGGGACTTTACTAATATAAAAAATATTATAATTAGCGGTTTTCACAAAAAAAATTAAGAACAAAATTATTAAAAATCGTTACAAGATAAAATTATTATTAAAGGAGTGATTAATTAATAATTTTTGAGTATTTTTTAAGCTAAAACTCAGAGAGTCAAAAAAATCTAATAGTAAATTTTAATTAATATTAATAAATACTAATTAATTCATAATTATAATTTGTATCATTTTAAAATTTCAATTTTATTCTTAAAAATCAATTTATGTATTGTAATCAAAACAGTGAAATACCTAATACATATAACATCTCATAAGTTTCAAGAACTTGCCAACCAAAGAATAAATGCACATTACCAAAATTATTAAATCATATTTATTGATTCAACGGTTTCTACATCAGCCTCTCAAATAATATATATTTCATATTTAGGAGATAAATAACCATCTTAATTTATTAGAGTATTATTAATTAAAGACTCGAAAAATAATTTAATTATTAATTCATTACTCGTTAGATGAATTCTCAATTTAGTAACATAAAAAATCTAAAAAAATTTCAATTCAGGACATAAAAAATCATAAAATTTTCAATCCAAAACCTTAATATCAAATATTGTATTGAGAATTTAAGAATCTTTTATGTCTTGAATTAAGAATTCGAGTCTTGAATCGATTAAATTTATCGATGACTTCCTAATTTATATGTGACTAAGATGGGTGACATAATTCTTGACTAGTATAACACTCACGCGATGTTCGAGAATTAAATTTATTATAATCAATTGATTGTATTTTTTATGATTAATTATTAATTTGAATTTATATAATAATTATGTTAAATAAATTAAGTTTATAAATTTAATATATACTGACTCATAATAAAGTAATATAACATGTTATAATACAAGTATAGACTCTTTCACTTCATTATTAATTAACTAAGGGAAGGTCTTGGGTTAGGCAGGCCTAAACGATTTAGGCGAGTTTTATCCATTAACTCAAGCCTAAACCCATATAATATACCTTAATTGGGATTAATAAATTCTATTTGGGATGGGTCAACCCATTTGGGTAAGATAAAACCCGGCTAAACCGTTAGGCCTGTTTTTGCCATTAACTAAATATTTATTTAATGAACCATTAATGTAACTAAAAACTTACCATATTATATTACAATTTTGTTTTAAAAGATTCTTACATATGCCAAAGTGGCATCTACCTGAAATAAATTCTCACTTTGAATCCCTCTCTCTCCCTTTCATTCCAACATAAAAACATCACTTCTCCCACCTCCATTTCTGCCCACTTTCTCAAAAACACCAAAATCACACAAATTTCAAGCAATTTTAACAAGTTAGCATCAAATCAAGTTCGAAAACAGAGTCACAAATCCAATATTATAGCATGTTGAAAAACCTTTAAATATTTTTTACAAACTGTAACAAATTTTAAAACAACCATAAACTCTGCCAATGGAATCGAACACCAAGCTTGAAGATTTAATATTCTTTTATACATATATGGCTAACATATCTCACATCTCCTTCAAGTAGTTGGCTCCAAGTGCTCATATCAATTTCGGCGCTCCTTCGTATAACGGTCATCTCACGAGCTCTCGAGTTGAATATTAAATAAGAAAAGGAGGAAGGCAGCTCGACAAGAAACCCCATGCTCTCTGCTGCATAGATAGGGAAAAAAAAAATTATAGTATGGATATTCAACCATGACAATCATCTATATATGGTAGTAAAAAGCTACCCTTTTCGATTGAGCACGAATAAGATCAGGGGAGATCTTGTACAAATCTTCGTCGACGGCTTTCGGTGGCGGCGGCTCCGCCGGTGAGGCCGAGGCAGGGCTCGGTGGTGCTTTCAGCTCACACTCACAATCCCACACCACACTCCCATTCTTTTTCCCTTCTTTCTTTCTCAACTTTTTTCCCTTGAAAAGGAAATACATTATTAATAATTACTCCTTCCATCTCACAAAATTAATCTCGATTTAATTTGGAGACTTTTTCCCTTTTGGTAATTGGATTATTAAATGGAAAAAAAAATAAAACTAATTTAATGGGACAAATATGCATCATAATTAAACCTCTAGTGTGTAAAGTTGTGACCTTTCACAATCACATGAAAATTAAACACACAATTTAGCAATGGCCCCCCTAATTCGAAAAATTTTCGATTTTAGCAGTGTATTAATCTAATATTTTTATATATCTGATATTTTTGGGGTATTTGAAAGGAAATAGTTTAAGAACTAGATTAATTCGTAGCTTGTGTTTCGCGTATACACCTTAAAAATTTTATATTCATAAACCAATAAAAAAACATGTTAATTATATCCAATTTTAAGACACCAAAAGTTTTAGTTCATCATGGATAGAGACACTATTGCTGAGATAATAACCTCTATACGAAATGCTGATATGGATAAAAAAAGAGTTGTTCGCATAGCATCTACTAATATTACCGAAAATATTGTTAAAATACTTTTCCCAGAAGGTTTTATTGAAAACGTCAGAAAACATGGAGAAAAAAACCAAAATTTTTTGGTTTATATAGTCAACTTCATTTTCGTACCGAAACGAAGAAAATGGACTTAGCAACATAAATAAAGGGTACGATAGACTGAAAATATAGATAAATATAATTTTTTTTTTCTTGTTTTACTAAATTTTATATTTTTTTTTTGTTACGAAAAATATGATGGGATACGATAAATTTCTGGATCCACCACAACGCAAAAACACACACTAAGTGTATGATCAAGAACAAGAAAAAGGGGGTCTCTTACTCTATGGCGAGGTACAACAATCATAGCAGGAGTGAAAACATGGTTTTCATACAAATCACCGGCGACGTACAAGTCACGCTCCTCGGTGTAGCTACACCGGAGCAGCCCAGCTTGCCTTGCTGATTCAAAGCACTGTGTGAATGGAAGATCGCCATTGCAATCCCAGCTTCCAAATGCAGGAACATGCCTCCTCCTAAACTCAAGTTCCTACAAAAAAAAATAAATAAATAAAATCTTTATCAGAATCTGGGCTACTTTTTTTTTACAAGAATCAAGTGATGTAGTAACATGAAAAAAAAAAGGGTTCTTGAAAAAATTAATGATGCTCACATCCATGGACCAAGAATCTTGAAAGAAAAAAAGTTGACTTGTGAATCAAGAATTTGGAATGGTTGAATGGCTTTCTGTTTTGTGCTTTGTATTGGTGGGGAATTTAAAGGGGAATGAGTGTAAAAATAGGGTAGTTTTTGCTTTGGGTGTGTTTGAAATAGTGAAGGAAAAGACTAAAAGTGAAAGAGAGAGAGAATAAACAGCAGTACCAACAGATACAGAGAGAGGGAGAGAGAAGTAGAGGCTCTGTGTTCAGCTTTATTTGGTGAAATCTTTATCACTTTAATCAGAGGGATTGAAGTAATGGAGATGGTAGTTGGGGAAGGAGGAGAGGGTATATTCCCTATGAAAACTCAACATTGATGGCCATAATTATAGCTCTAACTTTCATCACTTGCAGAAGTTTAGGTAAAAGTTTGAAGATGAGTTGGATTTTTTTATTGTTATTTTACAATGTTTTGAAAATTGTGATTAGATATGACGTGTCATTACACATCAATTGTGAAGTGGAGACACATTGTATGATATATTTTAACTTATGTAAAATATATAGCTCAAAGTAATAGTTAACCATAAAAAATACTGTAATATTTTTCTATCATTAAATTATAATTAAATGTTTCATTTTGTTAATAAAAATATCTTCCAATTGTGAAAAATATTCTAATGTTTATCGTGTCACTGAATTATACCGTAATATTTGATTTTATCAATTAAAAACACCCTCAATCGTTAACGGTGTTATATTTGTTTTGAATCTTAAATAATGTGTGACATTTCATCTTTTTTTGTATATATGTGATATATATTGTATTAAAACGAACGTATGATTAATCAGAATTTTAACACTGATAGAATGTACGATATTTTTAATTAACATAATTAAATATTAGGATATAATTCAGTATTATGAGAAACTTAAGAATATATTTTATAGTGAAGAGTATTTTTAATTGATAAAATGAAACATTTTGGTATAATTCAAGGAAAAGAAAATATTAAGATATTTTTTATGATTTTTACTTATATTTTAATGAATAGTGGGATAAAGAAATTTACGAGAATTAAATAAGCTTTTGTGTACGATTTAGCTGAAAAATAAAAGTATGCGTGGTCAAAGAGAATGATTTCATTTTCACGCGATGGAAAATGAAAAGGAAAAAAAAAAGGGGAAGTGAAATTCTGATTAATCATTCCAACTACAAATATTTTGTATGAAATGTGTTATTAATTATTTGTTGAAGGGTATGTATTGTAATTAAACTCGTTATGAATTCGCAGTTGTTGATTCAATAATTATTTTGTATAAAAGTAAGTATTATTCATATTTGTTTGTTCCAAATCTATAGATATAGTGTAACCTTGAAATGATTATTTAGGGGACGTTTGGTTTAACTATCGAGATTTTTTTAGAAGATATTTGGTTTATGAGATGAATTTAGAAGATATTTTCAATTCTGGTGAGTGATTTTTTTTTTTTTTAAGTTTATATGTTTTGAAAATAAATAAATAATCTATTTTTCTTATTTATTTTATAAAATATAAATCAAGATACAAAATAAATAATTAATTTAATAATATTATTATCATAATATATTAAAAATAAATAAAATAAATTTATAATAACATATAATACTATAAAAATAAATAAATAATTATTAAATAACATGAAATAAAAAAATAAATAATTTTGGTAATGAAATTTGAGAATGAGAATGAAACCATAATTTTGGAAGTATCATTCTCATACCTTTTAACTAAATAATGAATTTCGGAATCATTTCATTCTCATAATATGAAACTTCTTTTACAATATAAATCGCGTGAGACTCATCACAATATCATTTCATCTTATTATTATTAGGAATATTTAGCATTTCTATATAAATAAAAAATGTAGTATAAAATATTTAGCTTCGTGACACGTGCCAACAAAAAAAAATAACTATTTAAATTTAGAAAAATTGAAAGACAAGGAGGGCCACATAACTAACTTTCCATTAAAAAAAAAAGAAAAGTATAAAATGCGCTTTTGCGTTAACCCCACACGCGTTAACGCCAGTTTTACTTGGTGTTCTGCGCCATTCCATTTCATTATTGCTAAACTTTATGTTTTACCATTTGCGTTATTTTCGAGGATTTTTTAGAATTAAAAAAGAAAAAGTATCAATTATATTACAAACTTACCATATGACACGTCAACACTAAAAATTACACGTCATCATACAAATATATTACAAATTATTACAATTTTCTTAATTGCATTAAAAATTATATATTTTCCTAAACAAATGCTCAGCTATCAGATTTATTTTGAATTTACGATAAACATATTTATTTATTTTTTAGAATTTTAAATATTTAAATAAACATATAATTATATTGAGAATATATAAATAAAAGTTCTTGAGAAATTTTTAAAAAAATGAAAAAAAATATTTATTTTAATTTATACTACTTTTGCTCTCGTCTCTTACGTTGCCGAATTAAAAATATTAAATATTTTGAAAATAATAATAATTTTTTAATTCGACGAAGTGTAAGAAAATGGCAAAAGAATAGGAAAGATAAAATAAGTGTTTTTTTAATCATTTTTTTAATTTGTCAATAATTTTTATTTAAATATTTTTTAAATATAGTTATATTTTTATTTAAATATGTAAAATATATATAAATATATTTTCGTCATAAATTAAAAAATCTAATTGTTTAGTTTGTAATATAATTGATAAAATCGCAATAGTTTGTAATATATTTGAGAAAACTATAATAATTTATAGTATATTTGATGACGTGTAATTTTAAGTGTTGACGTATCATCCGACAAGCCACGTCGACTTTCCGTCACTCGAATTTGCTTTCGTTATAAATTTGAAACAAAACTGATAATTTATAATATATTTTAATAATATTCATAGTTTGTAATATATTTAAGAAAATCAGAATAGTTTGTAATGTAGTTGATACTTTTCCATTCTAAAATTACACACTTGCGTTCACCACTACATTCCATACGAATTAATGAAGATTCATGCCATATAAGGATAAAAAAAATTAATGATTTTTTCTATTAAATTTTAAGTGGATGTGAGAGTCTTGAAATCATTTTATGATTCAT
>JAPKLW010001144.1:46338-90238 GCA_026898455.1 Plectranthus barbatus | reverse complement strand
CTGGTTGTAGACCGTTGTTTCCCATTTGAAGCAGCAACTCCTTCGCCGCTTCTATTTTCCCTTGTTTGCAAACAGCATCAATCATGACATTATAAGTTACCACATCTGGTTGCAGACCTTTGTTTCCCATCAGAAGCAGAAACTCCTTCGCATGCTCTATCCACCCTTGTTTACAAACAACATCAATAAGGATATTATATGTTACCACATTTGGGTGCATACCTTTGTTTTCCATCTCAAGCAGCAACTCCTTCGTCTCCTCTATCTGCCCTTCTTTGCAAGTTGCACCAATAAGGATATTATATGTTACCACATCGGGCTGAAGACCTTTGGACTGAAGTTCCTCCAAAATACGCATTGCCTTCTGGATTTGTTTATCATTGCACAATCCCTCCATAAGGATATTGTATGTTATGATGTCAGGAATGATTCCTCTTTCTTCCATCCTATGCAACATGGAAAAGGCTTCAGCAATACGACCACTCCCACATAAACCATCCAACATGGTATTGTAAGTAGCTAGGTTTGGAGTCACTTGCCGAGCTTGCATAACTTTGAACAAATTTAACCCATCTTCACATTTGCCTTCGCGAAATAAGGAATGTAGCATTGTGTTATAACAAACCAAATCGTGCTCTAACCCCTTCGTAGGAATTTCCTTAAAAAGACGCCAAACTTCATCCGTTTGTCCCTTTTTGCAATACCCGTTCATCAAGCTATTGTAGCTTACAATATCAGGCTTTAGGCCGGAATTCATTGCCGAATCGAAAATGTTTTTTGCTACATCCATATCTCCTCGCAAACAATATCCATTGATCAATGCATTGTAAGTAACAATATCGGGTTGGACATCCATTTGCATCAAAGTTTTCAAGGTATGCCCAGCTGCTTCAACCCTTCCCTCTTTGCAATAAGCATCCACTAGAATGTTGCAAGTAACCACATTTGGGTGGACTTCTTGACTACCCACCATCTTCTTTAGCAAATCTTCAACCTCTTCCCATCTACTAAAATTGCATAAGCCCTGGATCACTGAGTTATATGTCACTACGCTGGGTGAAACGCCCTTATTATTCAAAGAGGAGAAGAGTAGAAGAGCATCGTCAACCATTCGATCCTTGCACAAACCATCAATTACTGTGTTGTAAGCATAAACATTGGGTTTGCAGCTTCCTTTTTCCAATAACTTGAGCAAATCAAGCGCGTCAAGAGTATGCCCAGCTTTGCATAACCCATTTAGCATAGTACAATAAGTAACTTCATTAGGATAGCACACCTGCTCGTCCAACAACTTCCCCAACAGTTTTGCTGACTCCTGATTCTTCCCAACCAGCATTTGCCCTTTCATGAGAGTGGTAAAGGTTACAACAGTAGGCTCATGCCCAAGCTTGAAAAATTTGCCTAAGATTGCAAACCCAAAATCAACTCTCTTCAGACTGCAGAAGCAATTAATAGCAATACTCAAGGTGTATACATCAACAGGAGCATCCATCCGAAGCATTTGGTGGAATAGATGAAGGGCAACAGAGTATTGTTTTATCTTAACCAAAGCACTCAAAAATTTATTGTACTCGAAAATAGAAGGGCGCAGTTTCACCATTTTGTAAAATAGATGCATCGGAATACTCAAAGAATAGTGCTTCATAGAAGCATCACAGTGAAGCAATTCGTCGAACAGCTGAAGGGCAAGAGAGTATTGTTTCATCTCTACTACATCACTCAGCAATTTTGTGAAGTCAATAACTGGAGGGAGTGGCTGCATTCTCACCATTTCTTGGAACAGAGCGACGGCATCATCGGGCTCACGTATCCGCCTAAACTCGAATCTGGGTTTGGCGGAGAAGCGTCTGATTTGTAGAGCGACATAATCAAAGTTGAATCGAGATTCCGGAAACCCATATTTAAATGTTAAACTGGAGAGAATTCTTCCCGAACTCATGATCCGAATTCAAACACCTCACCGAATTTCGGGGTTTTTGAAATTAGGCAATTCAAGGTTTCAGTTCCCAGGGGTGATGGATCTTTGGAAACGATTTGCAGTTTAGCTGCTGCTTATATTTTCTATTTTTTTCTTTCTTTAATTTTTTTTTATCTGTTTATTATTTTATTCTGTTTTAGAAAATGTTTCTGTTCATTTTCTTTCTATTTTTCATTTTAGCTGAGGATTTATTTTTTGGTCTATCTATTTTTTTTATTACACATAAATTTTGATAATTTTAAATTTTAATTTGACGATTACATTTGTTGATTAGTGTTTGGTTTTCATAACTATGATACATTATTTCGTGATTCTTTCATGAATATTCAGTTTTTAATTAATTATTTTAATAATCAATTGAATATTCCATCATTTCATTTTGAATAATTCTAATTGCAGTCTCATTTTTTAAGAGTAATTTTTAAAAAATTATAATTATAATTATAATATAAAATTACATTTTTATCCTTATCGTTCTAATTTAAAGTTTTATTTAAATTATAAATATCAAATTCAAACACAGCCCTATTTTTCATTAATGTGAAAACTCCAATCTGCAAAAACCAAAATCCCGAGGGGTTTCTAGTTTCTACCAATGTAGTCAGTCCACGAGATCATTGCCTTGAAGATTTAGTGGGAAAATAGGAAAATATTTTGTCTCGTATCGCTAACTAAATAGTTAAGTGCCACGCGATATTCATGTGGCAATGAGTCACTGCCACATAATTGTCACATGGCATTTCAGTTTTTTAAGCATAAATTTAAATTTTTAATAATAATTTTTATTTTTAATATTTTTTATTTCATAATTAATGTATTTTATTTAAATATTTAGTTTTTTTATAATACTTTAATAAAAATGATATATAAAAACAATAATAGTTATTTAATTAAAAATAAAATTGAAAAGACAAAAAAAAACATTAATTAGCAAATTATATATTTAGAAAACATTAATTATCAAATTACAGAAAAATAATAATTATTTACAAAAACACACACACACACACATATATATATATATATATATATATTTATATATATATATATGGATGCATTATATGGTTACTCATATCCCCTATGTTATATGAGGCCAAAATCCAACAATTAGATTTGAATCTGGATGGTGTAGATTTAATTTAAAAAGTTAAAACTTTTGGTGCATTATTTAGTTAAGTATGCTACATTATTTGGGCATAATAGTAATTTTGATACCACAATTTTAATTACCAAACATATGGAGCGCATATCTCAAATTTACATTTTTTTCTTTCCTCTAAATTTTTATAAAATTTTAAATAATCATAACTTACTCAATTTAGATTATTTCTTTACATATTTTATATCAAATTAAAGATAATTTAATTATCTTTCAAACGAAATCCCTATTACATATGTTCGGAATAATATAATCGTAGTAAAACTAAATAATGTAATAGTTAAAACTAAATAATGTAACATAAAACAAAAGATAATGTAATGATATTTAAAAATTCTGTATCATTATTATGTTCTTATGGTACATTATGTGTGGCATTATTCTTACAATATATGTCCATAGAATGGTACAATATGGAATTTATTGCGTATTTTCTTCCCAGCTCATCTGGTCTTTGATACAAGTACATGATGTGTGCGGAATAATAGACAAATGGGAACATTATTTATGTTTTGAGTGTTACATTATCTACGATAAATATGTTGCATTATTTGTTTACAATTTCAATATTATATCAAAATCTGGAGTCATATTTAAAAAATAAAATAAAACACGCTATAAAAGACAATGTAGTAGATAAAGAATAAATAATGCATGAATTATCACATAAATAATGTAACATCTACATGGTTAAAAGCTGCAACTCAAAATGAAAGATGCAGCGTCAAACTTCCATTGATAACTTCTCTCGCCTCTGTCCCCAGCCTCCACAAATTGCACGCCGTCTTTCCTCCCGACTGTTAGCGACCGCGCTGCACTTTGCCACCACGACCAATGAATGCGATATTGGCGAAGGGAAAAAAATGAATGTGACATCAGCAAATTATAGGAATTTATGTGTAACCACCAATGAACCAAATGTGAATAATGACCGATGAATGTGATGCTGACGAAGGAAAAAAAAATGAATGCGGAGCCAACAAACTTTATAAACATATTAATAATTGCCGATGAACCACCCGTGGATAGTTTTGTTGAATGCGAGCCAGTGAATGAATAAGTGAGATGTAGAAGAAAGAGCATGGATAATGTAAAATTGTTATAAAAATTAAATCAAAATTGGATTTAATGGGATTAATTAAAGAATTGGTTGATTTTCCTTAAACATATTAATTAACAAAAGACTAAATGCCCCTTATTAAAGGAAAAATAAGGGAAACAAAATTAAAAATTCTTAATTTGCAAATCAATCCGGAACGCAGGATCTCATGAATTAAATGATAAGATTTGGTCTTATATAACATATGGGAGGTGGGTAACATATGAATACAACTATATATATATATATATATATATATATATATATATATATATATATAATAATATTAAATATAAGTATATAAAACACAAAGGCGATGTGTTTTGATTTAAAAATGATCTCATAAATAGTTTTAAAAATCCATTTGATTCTGTGCACTCGCAAATGCATACTATAGTGAATAGTCTATACTACATCACATCTTACACTCCATTTCATATAATATCTTATTCTATAGTATTAAAATACAATTAATAAAGTTATATATTTTAACATTTTCAACAATTATCTTTAAATTTATCAATTTTTATTCATCAATATTATATTTAATATAATATAATATAAACAGGTTTATAAAAAATATTATACTTGTATTAGTTATAAAATAATAAATATAATAAATTGGAGAGAAGAAATTTTCTAAAGAAAAAATGGTAAATATAATGTTTATTGTATATATTTATGATATATTAGAAAAGGGGAGTGATCATATGAGAACCAGATTTACCATGTAAAAATAAGAAACTGATCTCGGTCATCCAAAATATGAAATCAACAGCTCAGATTTAATTTCGTCCGCGTTTCATTATTATTTATATTGAACGGCATTATTGTAAAATGAGGGGTAATTTTGTACTTACATGAATTTAATATTTTTAGAATCTTAATTTAAATCTCGTGATCCTTCTTTCCTTTGCGGTTTGCGATCTTCATTCCTTCTGTGATTATATATTTTCTTCTCTCATTCTCTCTGTGAAATCTGCTCGCCATCGTCTGCGTTTGTTATTGTTTGCGTTCGTCATCATCAGCGTTCGTCATCATCTATGTTCGTCATCGTCGTCGGTAAGTTATGGATCCTTTGAAAGGTAAAAATTTAAATATTTCATCTGTTATGTAATAAAAGGAGTTATTTTCTGATATGTGTTCGATCATTAGTTATCAAATTACGGTGATAGAATCGAAGTTTCATTGTATAAGTTATTGATGATTTGTTTGCAGATATTAAATTAGGTTTTGTAGATTGTTATTTTTTGTTTGGTGTTTTCACTCTTAATTGTTTAATTTGAAGATGTGCATTATATATCGTTATGAATTGCATTATATATTTGTAGTACTTATGTTATATCTAAAAGAGTAATTATTAGTTTACGTACTTTCAAATTTGTTTTATAACTGCATTATATAATGTTATGGCATGGATTATTATAATTTATATATTAATATATAATATTGATGAATAAAAATGAAGATATATTTAAAAATAATTACTAAAAATATAGAAACATATAATTTTGTTAATTATATTTTGACATTGTAAAATAAGACATAAATAGAGGTGGCAATTTTTTATCCGATCCGATAATCTGACACGAATCGACACGATAATAATGGATACGAATTGAGGCTTATCGGATATGAATCTTTATCGGATCGACACGATAAGGACACGAAATTTTGGATCGGATTCGAATTGAATACTAATGAGATTGGGTAATCTATTAAACGGATCTGATTCGGATCGGATACGGATATTCGCTTACAAATAAATAAAATTTATTTATTTTTATAAATTAAAAATAATTAATTGATTTTGATATATTAATTTAGATTTAGAGTTCTTTCAAAAACTCAAATATCTTCGTTCTTTTCCTCGTTCCATTTTTTCAATTCACCACCAAAATGTATTTATTTATCTATTCATTATATTTTTAAATATTTATTTTCTTCTATTATCAAAATTTAATGACATATTTTTTTCCAACTTCAAGTTTTCAATTAAGTTGTATGAACCGATTAACTAGTTGGTGGGATCTTAAAATTAAATGTTGATGAAAGTAGTAGAATCATTTGAATACTCATTCATTATCTCAATTCTTACAATTTCACCAAGATAGATGAAAGGTATTTATTATAATTTATTTTGTTTGTTATAAATTTTAAAGTTTTAATTAATATTTCTGTTGGGGGAACCGCCAACTCGACATTAGTATGATATTATCCGCTTTGGGCCGAAGTCCTCACGGTTTTGAACACCACATTCCAAAAGGTCTCATACTAATGGAGTTGGATGAACTCTTATATACAAGGAATCTCATCCTTGTTTTCCCGATGTGGGACTTGGGCTTGCCAAACCCAACATTCCTCCCCTCAAACCCAAGGACCACAATCTCGTGTTCTTCCCCTCGATCACAATTCATCTTGTACCATCGTCTAACCCACGGGACTCGCCGCCTGACCACCACTGTCAGGAAGCTTTCGACACAAGGCACCCATTGTATCGAGTGTTGAGGGCTTCCTCCTCTCGAGCCTTGATCCGTCTCAACTCATCTTGCACCGCCGTCTAACCAACGGAACACGCCGCCTGACCCCCTAAAATATCAGGAAGCTTTCGACACAAGGAACCCAGAGACGATCCCGCTCGAACTGAGGGCCTCCCACATCACTCTTGAGTCCACCATCACCCCGGTCCCCCGAACCCTGCTCGAACCAAGGTGCCACGTGTTCGTTCCACGTTCACCGCACCAATCTTTTGGGGGGAACCGCCAACTCAACATTACTACATTAGTATGATATTGTCCGCTTTGGGCCGAAGCCCTCACGGTTTTGTTTTTGGGACACCACATCCCTAAATAAAATAAAATTGATATGATGTGATGATTTTACACCCGCACTATACAGGAATTAAATATATGATGTCTTATTTTTGATATTATGATATAATTTACAAAATTATATATTTTTAACATTTTTTTAAAAAAATTACTCCCTCCGTCCCACACGAATTGTCTCTCTTTCCTTTTTCGTCCGTCCCACACGAATTGTTCTCTTACCTAAAATGGAAAGTTTTTACACACTAACTAATAAAATAATAATTTTATCTATCTCTACCACATTCCACTACATTGGTTATTGTGCCATGTCCCAAGGGGACAATTCCCTTGGGACGGAGAGAGTAATATATTTAGTTTTTATTCGTCAATATGACATTTAATTTAGTATAATATAAATTATATTTTATATTATACTTCAAACTATATATATAAATTTTGATAAAACAAAAATGAAATATATTAAATACAAAATTTATGGGATTTGACTTCAATATTATTATATAAAAATACTCGCTCAGTCCCGCCGAATTGTTACATTTTTTAAAATGATAAATTTTTCACACTCAAAAAAAAAAATACTAACTTTATTTATACCCATAATTCTTAATTATCGTGCCGAAAAGAAGTGTTATGATTTGTTTGGAATGGAGGTAATATTATATTTGTATTATTTTAAAAATAATAAATTGATGAAATATAATATTTTAAAGACATTGATTTTGTTATTTTTATTATTATTTATTGTATATTTATAATATAATAGAAAGAAGAATAAATATTTAGGATATGAATGTAAGCAGAATTAATATTTTATTCTTGAGTGTGAAAAAATTATCATATATATTTTATAAGTGTAACAATTCGATTGAGACGCCCGATTTTGATCAGTATAACAATTCGGGCTGCGGAGGGAGTATAAAATTAATATAGAAAAGAGGAGTAAATGACCTGCTCGTCGGAGAGCTGGGCAAAAAGGAACCCTAGCAGCCCGAAAAGATTCGTTAACGGTGAAGTGTTTGAATTGGAATCATGAGTTTGGGAAGATTAAGAATCCTCTCCAGTTTTTCATTTGATCATGGGTTTTCTGTATCTCGATTCAGCTTTGACGATGTCTGTCTCCAAATCAGACGCTTCTCCGCCAAACCCAGATTCAATTTTCGACGGATACGTGAGCCCAATGACGCCATCGCTCTGTTCCAAGAAATGGTGAGAATGCAGCCACGCCTCCCCGTTACGCACTTCACAGACTTGTTGAGTGCTTTGATAGAGATGAAACAATACTCTCTTGCCTTTCAGCTGTTCGACGAATTGCTCCAGTGGGATGTTTCTATAAAGCAGAATTGTTCTTTGAGTATTCCGATGGATCTATTTTACAAAATGGCGAGGCTGCGCCCTTCTGTTATCGACTACACTAAATTTTTAAATGCTGTGGTTAAGATAAAACATTACTCTGTTGCTCTTCATCTGTTCGACCAAATGCGTATGATGGATGCTCCTGTTAATGACTACTCCTTGAATATTGCTATTAATTGCTTTTGCAGTCTGAAGAGAGCTGGTTTTGGGTTTGCGATCTTAGGCAGTTTTTTCAAGCTTGGGCACGAGCCTGATGTCGTGACCTTTAATACTCTCATGAAGGGGCTAATGTTGGTTGGGAAGATTCGGGAGGCAGCAAAACTCTTGGGGAAGTTGGTGGCCGAGCATGTGTGCTATCCTGATAAAGTTACTTATTGTACTATGATAAATGGATTATGTAAAGCCGGACATACTCTCGACGCTCTTGATTTGCTCAGATCATTGGAAAAAGAAAGCTGCAAACCCGGTCTCTATGCTTACACCACAGTAATTGATGGTCTATGCAAGGATCGAATGGTTCACGACGCTCTCGAACTCTTCTCTTCTTTGGCTAAGAAGGGCGTTTCACCTAATATTTGGACATACAATTCAATGATCGAGGGCTTATGCAATTTTAGTAGATGGGAAGAGGTTGAAGATATGTTAAAGAAGATGATGGGTAGTCAAGGAGTCCACCCCAATGTTGTAACTTACACAATTTTAGTGGATGCTTATTGTAGAGAGGGAAGGGTTGAAGCGGCCGAGCATACTTTGAATTTGATGAAGCAAATGAATGTTCAGCCCAATATTTTCACTTACACTTCATTGATCAACGGATATTGTTTGCGAGGAGAAATGGATGAAGCAAAAAACATTTTCGATTCAGTAGTGAATGCCGGACTCAAGCCTAATATTGTAAGCTACAATAGCTTGATGAATGGGTATTGCAAAAAGGGTCAAGTTGATGAAGTTTGGCGTCTTTTTAGGGAAATTCCTACGAAAGGGTTAGAGCACGATGTGGTTTGTTATAACACAATGCTATATTCCTTATTTCATGAAGGCAAATGTGAAGATGGGTTGAAGTTGTTCGAAGTTATGCAAGCTCAGCAAGTGACTCCTGACCTGACTACGTACAATACCTTGTTGGATGCTTTATGCAAAGGCGGTCGTATTGCTGAAGCCTTTTCCTTGTTGCATAGGATGGAAGAAAATGGCATCACTCCCGACATAGTAACATATAATACGCTCATGGAGGGATTGTGCAATGATAAACAAGTTGACAGAGCAAAGGAGTTGCTGCTTGAAATCGGAAGCAAAGGTCTGCAGCCAAATGTGATAACGTATAATATCCTTATTGACGCAGTTTGTAAACAAGGGCAGATAGAGGAGGCAAAGGAGTTGCTGCGTGAAATCGGAAACAAAGGTCTGCAGCCAG
This sequence comes from Plectranthus barbatus, assembly GCA_026898455.1. Taxonomy (NCBI): domain Eukaryota; kingdom Viridiplantae; phylum Streptophyta; class Magnoliopsida; order Lamiales; family Lamiaceae; genus Plectranthus; species Plectranthus barbatus. The sequence goes on along the minus strand of JAPKLW010001144.1, from coordinate 80,404 downwards.
ATGTGATAACGTATGATATCCTTATTGGTGCATTTTGCGAACAAGGGCAGATTGAGGAGGCGAATGAGTTGCTTATTGAAATGGAAATCAAAGGTGTGCAGCCAAACGTGGTGACATACACTATCCTTATCGGTGTATTTTGCGAACAAGGGCAAATAGAGATGGCGAAGGAGTTGTTTCTTCAAATGGGAAACAAAGGTTGCTTGCCTAACAGTGTGACGTACAATGTTTTTGTTCGGGGTCTTCTGAAAAGGAACGAGCTGCAGGAGGACGCAGGTGTATACCTTGAAGAAATGTGCACAAAGGGATTCACAGTAGATGCCAATACTCTATCAATGATAAAGGAAAGTCAAAATGCTGCTCTTTCCGACAAGGTGAAGAGACTTGTGTAACAGTTTTTACTACTTTTTCTAAGCTTTGTTGGTGGAATACATGTTTTATGTGGTGAGAAATTTGTATATTTGAAACTTTTGGGTAACGTTTTGGAAATTTTTTTATTTTATTTGTAAAAGTAACTTGTTAGATCTCTTCTGCGGTAGGGGAGTGGGGAACTTCAAAGAGTTTAAATCTTGTAAGTTGCAATGCATAGAAATACTTCAAGATATCTTTATAAAACATCGTAGAATTTATTTTATTTTAGTAAGCTTATAAAATAAAATAAACTTCTGTTTTTTGCACATGTGTGCATGTGAGGAAAACTAAGGGTGTAATCTAAATGAGTAATGTTGTGTTTAAGTTTGACTCATTTAGTGTCGCATTGAGCTTCAAGTTTTTTATTGAATACTTTGATATTCACGATCCTCAATCTAACCTCAACAAACTTTTTAAAATTTATAATATATTTAAAAAAAATTCATTATTATTTTGAAAAAAAAAAGTTATTTATTTCAAAATTAATATCATATCCATGCTTAAATTCAAATATTTCTAATTACTACAAAAACTAATCATTATTATTACTTTTAAATCATAAAAATATTATTTTTATCAAATTAATTATTTTATATTTCTTACCAATTTTAAATAATAAATCCTCTCACGAGTCAAATGCTATAATGTTCAAATTTTATATGTTTAAAAACAAGTTTTACTAAACGAGCTTCAAAGTACTTTTATCAAGTCGATATCCAAATAGCTCACGAACAATTTGATTTATTACAGCCCTAAGGAGAACACTCATAATCCATCGTGTGAATGTTTTTAATTAATTATGATAAATAAAAATGATAAAAGTTTTAAATTATCATAATTCACTCATTTAAATTTTTTTTAAAAAAATAGACTATATTTAAAAATGTTATCTGTGTTTAAAATCACCCTAAATTTCGTTTGCTTGGACAAAATTGGCTCAGTCAGGCAACCTAGCTGATAAACTGCTTCTGATGCTGGAGTTACATTTAAGAGATCTGACCACTGCATATTGCAATAATATCAGTTTCCTAAACTGGGACACTCAAGTTTCTACAAATAACATTCATGTATTGACGTCCCAAAATTCAAATACTCCCACCATAAATTTTTTATTTTACATTAATTTAAACACACACACCCTACATATTCTCATGAAAACTCGAATTCATGACCTCTTTGCCATAAATAAGGGCATACTGTCACCAGAAATTAATGTTACATTTGGAAGAAGAGAAAAGTGAATTTTGACTCAAAATCTTACCTTCCCAAATTCTCTTTCCCATTAAATCACCTAAAATAGCAAGAAACCCTATAATGAGCAAGTGCAGAGCTCAACAAACAGCAAAATTATGTAAGAGGCGACACCATAAAGGACCCAAAGGCTTCTGCTCATTAAAAAAATTGAAGAATGACTTGAGTAGATTTTACAAAGCATCATTCGTGTCCGACTTTCTTTACAAATTTTTATAGCATCTATTTAAAAATAAATAAATCAATCAAACCTGGAGCCCAAGTTTCATGGCTTCCGTAAGGCTGAGGCTGCACCCATTACGACTGCTAATAAGATCCCAACTCCAGCCCCAACAGAAGCACCAACAGTGGCTGCATTCAAAGAATTCGATTTAGCCGCCGCATCCTTATCTGTGTTTCCAGCAGCTGCACGCTCTCTTGCCAATTCTGAGAAAATCCGATCTCTAGAAAGTTCCTATAGATCAAGATGTATAGTAAATACCAATACAGGTTTCGTAATACCGTGCATCGAGCAACACTAGCCCATGGCAGAAAGACATTACAGTAAGAATCAGAAATGCGGATAACTGAGTGACCCTACTCGTGATATTTGTTTGGATCGGGTAATGTACTTTCATTTGTAAAATTGGCCATCTATACTTACAAATGTCTTTTATTAGGTCCTTGTACCTATTATTCGTCAAATACCAGGCATTCTCGCATCAGAATTAGGTTCAAGCACTAGATAACACCAATTATGAATACAGGGATCCAATTCTTTCTCAAATCAATTTTGATAGAAGTATACGAACCACATTTAAAGAAAAAGATAGGAACACAATTTTCACAATGGAGGAAAAAAAGAACTTTTAGAACTCACATTAATTTTTTCTAAGTTCCTTTCATGAGTAAATTTTATAAATATAATCAGTGAAATGTACCTGCAATGCAGCTTCCTCATTATTGCGTATAACTCGGTGGACAAGTTGACACAAGGATGTTACACCTTCTACCGGGAGAACTGCTGGTTTCTTTTTGAAAGGCCTCCTGACAAGGTTTAGGGGAGCAAAAATGAGCCTTTGACCGACCGATACCCGATCAGGGACATTGTCTGCTGCACGCCATGATAGTTTATCCCCTACTGAGCTGGGCATAACATAAGGGCATGAATTCACAACCTCAGTTAGCGTAGGAGATGCTTGATATGCCTGCAGTACATCATTTATAGCTGCCTTTTGCTGGTGTGCACTAACGGAAAATTTGTTAGTTATTGCAAGCACCCATGGGATGCCAACTGATTTAGCCTCGTCCAAGAGCAGCGCCAGAGCGGGCAGTTGTGATGCATTTGGCTGACCATATCGGGGTATTCGATGAGACAAGTTATGCACAAGAACTACCAGATCTGTTTTCTGGCTAAGATCACGAATGCCCTTCCACAATTCATCCCTAAAATTAGAGGCCTCCAGATTCAAAGTCTGTATCAGAGCATCAGATAGAGATTAGACAACATCAATCAAAAAAATAAGTAAATAAATAAGAAAAATCATACAAAATTACAAATTGAAAGATAAGAAACAATAAACACTTAGATCTTGCTTACTGAGGCTATCCAACAGCAAAACAATGACTTTTAAAATGCCAATTTACCCATAAAATATGAGAGGTTTTAAATGAAAATATCTGGTTAAGACAATGCAATCATGGCCTGAACCTAAGCATTATTTAATGAATGATAATCTATATGTACGATCACCACCTCCCTTGATCTTCGGTCAAATTCCCAAATTAAAAGCACCACCAACTATGTTAACTTTAATACCACCCTCACATTGGTAAGTCTCACAAAAACTTCATATTCTAAGCCAGGAGGGCAGAAATTGCAATGCCCACAGAAGGTTTTAAGAGAAGTTCTAATGTGCCCTCACTTTACTTCCATTTCTAACCAGGAGTACACAAATTTGCAATGTCCACAAAGGTTTTACGGGGAGTTTTAATGGCACTCTCACTTTACTCACTGGTGATCAAAATGGGATTACAAATACATCTCCTACAATCACCCACAAATTTAAATTGCACAAGCCCTAAACAGAATAAGCTTTGAGTTGAAAGGAGTTGAAAAAATATGTTGCACTAAAATCTAGTCCTAAACAGTATAAGTTTTGAGCTGAAAGGAAGTGAAAGATGCTTACAAATGCATAATGGTTATGGAAAGACATAGCATAATGAAACTTCCAATCAAATCAGATAAAGAATACATCCATGCATACTGTAGGATAATGAAAAACTTTCAGCAGGGAAGTTAAAGGTAATTTTAACATTACGGGAAGGTATCTTGCTGACGAAAACCAAAACTTTACAGCATTTAGAGATTTGGCCTGACAATTTGTACTTGAAATGTAAACCCTGAAGTGACTCCAGAATAATCCAGCTCAAATAGTAAAATAATATAGGAACTACTTCAAAACAGAATCATCCAGATCAAATAATGAATAAATGCGAACTTCATAAATGAATTAATAGTTGTAAATAAAAACCTGCAAATTCACTCCCACAGAATCTGAATAGAGCAAACCGCCAGCAATAACTTCCCGAACATCAACGTCAATAGGAAAACCCTCAAGGCTGGTTGTGGTACTAGTTCTGCCCTGATCCACGATTGCCTTAATAAGAGAGGTTTTGCCAGCACCCTACATGATATATAAGCTTTAATAGCAAGTACTATAGAGAAAACAATGCTTCTCAATGAACAAAAGGCATGGAGTTTATATCACCTCAAGGCCAATTAGCCGCACCCTGCGGGTTCTAACATAAACCTCTTTGGCAACAGTTGAAAAATCTGTCGTACAATATACTACAAAATTACTCAAACCATCAGGATTAATAAAATTTTCCTCCATTTCAGGAGACTTGTGCTGTTTCAACTTCAAATCAACAGAGTTTGGGTCAATAGAAAGAAAAGCAGGCATCAGTGTATCATCATATATTTGATGTTTTGGTGGTCGTTTCAATGGAGCCCCAACAATTATCCGCACCTTCTGCATCTCTGGTTGCAATTCATGCTGCGGAGAATATACTGGCGGAGACGGAAAACATTCTACAGTAGTAGAACACCTGCCACAGTTCAACCGAGGATGAGTACAATGGTTCCATAATGAGATTGTTTCAATAAGGTAGGTTTTACCAGTATACATAAGTTACAGGTCCCCTAGTTAGCAAATGAATGGGAAAAAAGGTGCCCTCCTTTTAACTGAGGTTCAGGGATACAAATATAACTTGATTACAGCATAAGCTCAACAATAAATTATTCAATATATATAGTCTCAGTTGTAGTATCGTGGTTTAACATGACACTCACTATATGCAAAGGGCATGGCTCAAACTTAGAGAGAAGATAAGACTAAGAAGCAAAATACAAATATGAGTACAAGGCAGGAAAATTGAAATAGGCAGCTAAGAGTTCAAGAACAATACCATTTACCATTCACTCGAGCTTGAATCAATGTGCACTGATGCAATCCAAAACCAGATATTTCCACTTTCAGTGGGTCTCCGTTTTTCTCACATGGAATACCAGTCCAACCGAGAGGAACCAAAGAAGTAGCCGTAAGGATGCTTGGGGAATCAACAATATGCCCAAGTTCAACTGTACCAGCAACTGAAATTCCCAGCCACTTTTGCAAATGTGGAAATTGCAGCTCTTGCTCCCCCAAGAACGAAAATGCATTTTCGTTCATGTATTGTTCATAGATTCTGTAAAAGATAGTGAGAAGTTCATAACAAATAATGTTAGAATTGTAAGAGGAAATAGCCATTTCTAAAAAATTGAGCACGCATGAAACTAAACATAAGGTCTTGGATGTTTTGACACAAGCACAAAAAATCATGGTTATCAGTTTCTTAGTTCATCACGACTGGATATAAAGCTAGCAATTATAAGATTAACAGTTTTTTGTTATGATTTGAGAAATACGGAGTGCAACTAGTTCCTTCAAATCTAGTTTCTTCAAATCTTTAGAGCATAAAAGGTCAGGATGCATCCTAATAGCAGAGAAACATAGTCGGCATGCCACAATGACTAAAAGTGGGGGGTAAGGGTGTTCAAAGTTGTACCTTTGAAAACGGGACCTGTACGATTTCATTGAATGAGACTGAAAACGCTCTTTTACTTCAGCAAGTACTGATCTAACCTGAGAAATGACAGTACTAATGTTGAGAGAAAGATTGGACAATCTTAGAAACTGTGAACGATACATGATTGCAGACTCCAAACAGTTATGCACAAGGAATGAGCAAGAAAGAGCAGGAAAGCAGAGATGCACAAATAGATATCTCACCGACGTCAATTTTGAGTATTCTGAACCAGACAGTGATTCCACAGATGAGTTTCCCAAAATATAAAGCTGTTACAAAAGAATGAAACATGATTAATTAAGAAATAAAACATTAAGATTAACTACGGATTAGCAACATCTGATTCCAAAATCATGTTCAAAACAAAACGCCATTTGATTGTCAATCAAAAGTTAAATAGAATAAAAGTTATAAAAATATATTTTATACCAAGTCAGAAAAGAAATCAATTGTAATCTTACTTGACCAAATGGTATATACGAAGGCAAGGAAGGTATTCTGCGCCATCTCTTCTTCTCACCATTGCTACTATTACTAGTACTGGGTGATTTTTCATTTTTCAATCCTCCAGAAAGGTCTTCACTCGTCTCAGGTAAAGGCCGAAGAGAAATGCCATCAGAGCTCTCTTCGATTTCAAGAGATTGTGGAGTAGTAACTAATTCATCAATTGTTGATGTTGCAGCAGAATCAGATGTAGATTCTTCAATTGGCTCAACTCTATTTCCCCTATTATACAACTGTCTTCGAAGACCTTCTATGGGAACAAGTCTAGAAAGTCTCCAAAAGGGATTCTGCACAGGACCCAAACCCAGAACCAGCTGCTCCCCTTCATTCTCTTTCAATCGATTTGCCTTTTGCCTCTCAAATCCTTCCTCATATTTAGACACTGTCAGTGAATTTCCATTTGTGACCGGCTCTGTGGGGCTCTGTGAGTTATAATGATGAAAATATGCTGGAGATAATATTCGAGGCACCAAGTCTTCAGGAATGCAATACGTCTTAAAATAATGCTGCCATCCTTTTCCATTAACATAACTGAAAGAAAGCATGTCAGAAAGCATAACTTGGACACATAAACAAACTAAAAATCACCAGCAAATAAAATGGACATACTCTCTAAGAGCAGCATTTCCTACTGGAGGCTGGGAGAATGTGATACACTTAACCTGTATCTTTTCAGTAGATGTAACAGTAATAACCCTCAAAATTGCAAGTGTTGCCAAAACAGCAACCTGAACAGGTTGACAACAAACATGTTGAATTCACTCTAAAAAGCAAAAAAATAAAGGCAAAGCAAGAACTTCACATGAAAGAAAAACTTACTGCACCACCAAGTGAATGTCCACATAACACCAGTTTTCTCTTCTTTTTCTGAGCTAGCCTATACAACTCCAATGCAGGTATTCCTTTAGCACGAGCCATGAATCCCTAGTCGTAGAAGAAGAATGTTAACCACAAACAGAGCAAGAGAAGGTACTTCAGCAGTAAATGAAGAGGCATCCTCTTTACATCACAGATGTTGCATGTGAGTCTAAAAATGAAATTTTATTGAAATACCCGATGGGCAGCTGGCTTTGGTGTAGATTTTGTTGGTTTATGGTTCGTATCAATATGTCTCGTGCCATTCTCTTCATTAACCATTTGACTGTCTATCTCTGTAGAGTCAATCCTATTTACGTTTTCCATTGCACTATCGTGGAATATGGCACCTTGAAATATATTTGCATCAGCGATGAAATCCCTTTACAGGTAGGGGCAAAGAGAGAGTAAAACACAATTTAAGCAATGATTTCTGAAAGAAGGAAATTAACTGGAAAAAGTATATGCATCATACTCACCTGTACCATTTGGTCCCAATGAAAGAAGCAAATAAAGTGTCTCCTGCTTCAGCTAATAGGTACCTAAGAAGGAAGACATCAAAATGAAGCCAAGCATGAGATGGTATATAGTAACTAAAGCAGAAAAAAGGAAAATCATGAATGCATAAACTTGAAGCAATAAAAGGTAGTAGGGAATCAAAACCAATCAAACAAATGCATACTTCTCAGTTCCTCTCAATATTTTCTCCAACTTTTCTTCTCTCCTGTTAGAGATCGATGATGATGTTTTATTTCTTTTTATGAGGGGCACGCTGAAGTTAAGCATGAGATGGTATATAGTAACTAAAGCAGAAAAAAGGAAAATCATGAATGCATAAACTTGTAGCAATAAAAGGTAGTAGGGAATCAAAACCAATCAAACAAATGCATACTTCTCAGTTCCTCCCAATATTTTCTCCAACTTTTCTTCTCTCCTTTTAGAGATCGATGATGATGTTTTATTTCTTTTTATGAGGGGCACGCTGAAGTTCTTGATTAGCTACAAGAAGAATTTATCTGTCTGGTTTTCTCTGACAACTACTTTCCTATACAACTTACGCCTTTATATACATTTCTAAAAATATAATTCCAATGCATGCCCCATTTTCATGAATCTTCTAGTATGTCCTTGCATGGAAATTACCATAAGGAATATATAGTCACCGAACCAAACATCAGATGAAGCAGATATACTATAAATACAAATTTAATGGTCGAGAATAATTATCAAGGGGATGATGGAGAATACTGCAAATAGCATTTGTAGTTTTTCATTACACCTGTGTGGAACATGGTCTGAACATGGTTGGACACGCTCTAGAGAAACTAAATGCCCTCCAAAGTCGGCCTTAAATTTGTTCACAGCTCGAAGCATCTCAGCAGCAGGTCTCTGTAGAAAAGAATATTAATGTCGATAATAAGAAAGTAAAATCCAAATCCGTATAAAGAAGATAGGGTCAGAAAACTGAGTTTTAATTGCAGTCTTAAACAACATCAATACAAATTGGAACAGCTTAATAAGCATATACCAAAATGGAAAACCTCAGCTGATGATTCTGTAGTTAGATGCACTTTGCAGTGACGAAACAGATTCCAAACTATCATTTTTAAAACTCCTCTGTCTACTTCAAGCAGTGAAAAGCTATCAAACTTTTATAGGGGGGATTAGTTATTCATAAACATTAAAACTATCAATAAATTTAAGGCTCCAAGCTAATACGCATCTCCAATCACAGTTATGCAAGCACCCCCAAACGAAAACAAAAATGAATCATTTAAAAAAAAATTTAAAAATAGAGCAGCTTTCCATCTAGTTATCATCACAATCTCAACATACACGATTTCAAAAATCGACAATGTATTGCCGTAAAATCAAAGAGCAAAGCACCTTGTAGACACACTCGGAGAGGACCATGCAACACAAAATTTCCTGCAAGTCGGAGAGCGTATCCGCCTTGACAGCTAAACACAGCTCCTGCAATTGCTTCTTGCGGCGCTCGAGCTCCTCCTGAAGCCTCCGCTGCTGCTCGCGGCGGCCGTCCTGCCATGGCCACTTAACCGCGATCCTCCACGGCGGAGGCCACGTGACCTTGAGGAATTTGGTGCTCTGATCTTTGATCCAAGTCTCCACCCGTCGATGCAGCAACTCCATCCCCCATGCAATTAATCCAGTTAACCCTAATTCGAATTCAATTAGGGAGGAGAGAGAGAGGCCGCGGCGGTTATGTGGTTGCACGCGGAGGTCTACGCGATGAGTATAATACTCGAATCTGGATCTCTTAACTTTTGTATTCTACTGTCTACACTTGGTACGACTACTTTTCTCGTAGAAATTAAAATTTCAAAAATAAAACAGGAATATAAAAAAATCTTCAATATCGAATTTTTAAGCAGTTTGTAACACAAGAAATTGGTTTCCTAAAAAACAATTTGAACCCAGGAAAGGAAAATAATAATAAAAATCTTAAACAATCATTTTTATTATATAAAAACTTTAAATAATCATTTTTATTTATATATTAAAAAAATTCATATTCTCAAATTATCCGTTTATTAATTGTTAAATGAAAAGGAATAATATACTATAAAAAAAGAGATTATATTTTTTTCAAAAAAAAGTCGCTACAACTTTCCCATTTTTTTTTTTTTTACTTATTTTCTATTTCATTATTTTTTAACTCACAAACCACCCAAATAAAATCGAGCAGTGGGTGGATCAAATTGCAAGCCATTTTTTAATTTTAGTTTAATTATTTTTTTAATCATTAGTTTTTCATTTTATTATTTTGTTTCTTTAATGAGAAACCACAAACACAATCTCACCCACTCAGGATCTTGTTATTCTCCAGTGTTTAGATTTGGAGTGTGGACACACCATACAACTTTCGTATTTGAAAGTTTGTAGTTTTTCCCGAATTTCTCGAACTTGTGGCTTAACACTTGTAATAGTCACAACTTGGAGAGAGGTGCAATTGTGGAGACAGGTGCAAATATTGTATTCTTTTTAGGAGAGAAAGAACACCAATATATAACTCTAGTTGGAAAGCTAAGAGTCTCGTGTCCAGAGGATGGCACACGGTCGACTGAATTCAGCCTTGATGATCGAAACATTCAAGTGTTTACTCGCACAAAGTATCATTACTCTCTTGAGGTTTCTATTTAGAATCACTTTTAATTTAGAGGCTTCTATACATTATTTTAACACATTAAAACAATAATTAAATAGGAATACTTCTTTTAACACAATTGAATGTGTATTCTTGATGGAACCACAACATAAGAATTGTATGAATTAAAAAATTAATTCCAACCCAAAAATTTATACATTTGCATAAATGCTCATATATTTGTAATGAGCTAATGTATACGATTACTTTAATAATAAATTAACTAACATTAATTAAAATAATTAAAAATGACTTTACTACAAATATTAAATTATTATTTTAGCCCGTGAGCATATAACCTATAACCATGGTCGGCAATGGAGGTGAAATAGTCATCTCCGCCAACTCTCTATGTATACATTTCATCGCCACACTCATGCAAACGCCAAGTTTCCTCCGCCCATCAATGGCGTTTTCCTCCAAACTCCTTCCCACTCTCTTCCTCCTCTCTCTAGCTTCCTTGATCCCGCCGTCGCAGTCGGCCGCATGCACCTCGCAGCACTTCTCCGGCGACAAAGCCTACACCTTCTGCCAGGATCTCCCCACCTTGAACGCCTACCTCCACTGGGACTACGACGAGGCCCGCTCCGACCTCTCCGTCGCATTCATCGCCCCTCCGGCCCGGCCCGATGGCTGGATTTCGTGGGCCATAAACCCGACGGGCTCCGGCATGAAGGGCTCGCAGACCCTCGTCGCGTTCAGGGATGCCGACGGCGAGATGACGGTGAAGACGTACAACGTGACGTCGTACGACTCGCTGCAGGGTGCGGCCGAGGTGACGTGGTACGAGGTTAAGGAGTCGGCGGCGGAGTTCTCCGGCGGGGTTATGAGGATCTTCGCCACCTTGGTTTTGCCGGAGAAGGGGATGAGGGTGGTGAACCACGTGTGGCAGGTGGGGTACTCCGTCTCCGACTCCAAGGGCGGCGAGTACTTGCCGGAGAAGCACTGGGCTGAGACGGAGAATTTGAACTCGAAAGGTATCCTTGATTTGTTGAGTGGGAACAACCACGGCGGCGGCGATTCTACGACTAAGAACAGAAATGTGAGTTTTTTTTTTTTTTTTTCCTCCTCCTCTTTAATTAACTTTGTATACAAAATTTTAAAGAGTTTTTGTCGATTCAGACTCAAAAGATAATTTAATTATTAATTTAGTATCCGAAAGATTAATTGTCAATTCTAAAATATTACAATAATTTTCAATCCACGATACGAAAGATCGTACAATTCTCAATCCAGGACCTCTATATCAGGTCCTGGATTGATAATTATTTGATTTTTCGGGTTTTGGATTGACAAATCATCTTTCGAGTCCTGAATTAATAATTTAATTATCTTTTGGGTTCTGAATCGACAATTCTCCAAATTTTAATTAATAGTTTTTAATTTAAGTATATTGATTATAAGTGGTGTGGAACATATTAATATTTGTGCAACTTACAATGGGAAAAGGAGAAAATTAATTTATTTGTTATTATAATTTATAGGATAGTTGAAGGAAAAAAAAGGAAAGGTTAAAATAGTAAATGAAAAAGATTTTGAAATTGCTGCTTGCACTAATTAAATACAAGAATTTATGAAGTGGAACCTTCATGCCTAAGTTTAGAGGTGATCTCAAGTAGAGCTGACCAAGCTCAAACTTGAGTTCGACTCGAAAATTCTAAACTCGAGCCTGAGCTCAAATTTTTAAATTCGAACTCAATTTTGTGTCAAACTTGACTCGGCTCGATTTTTTTAAATCTTTTTAAAATTATATTAAGTTCGATAAGGCTCGTGAGCCTAGTTCGATTCGGGCTCAATTTAAGCTCGGGCTTGATAAAGCTCGCGAGCCAATCAAAAATCGAGTATCATGAAACTCGAGCTCGACTTGATACTATCAAGTCAATTTTGAATATTTTTTGAGTCGGTCCTCGCGAGCCGGTTTGACTCATATTCACTCCTATATGTAACAATTAATTCTGATCAAAAATAGCAAAAAAAAAAAAAAGGAAAAGGAAAAGATGGTGCTATATATGGACTAATATTTGTTAGAAATTAAATTTTTTAATCATGAAAATTATTAATTAATTATACTTGATTAATTAGTATATTATGCTTAGATATTTTTGATGGATTGTGCAGATTCATGGGGTGTTGAATGCTGTGAGTTGGGGCATGATGTTCCCTTTAGGAGCGGTAGTAGCAAGGTACCTAAGGGTGTTCCCCTCAGCAGACCCAACCTGGTTTTACATTCACGTTTTCTGCCAGTTTTCGGCCTACGCCATTGGAGTCGCCGGCTGGGCAACCGGCCTCAAGCTCGGCGCTCGCTCCCATGGCATCACCTACTCTTCTCACCGCGATATCGGCATTACCCTCTTCACTCTAGCAACTCTACAGGTATACATAAAGAAAGGGAAAATTATGAAAAATAACCTAAAGTATTAGTTAATTATGAAAAACATTTTAATATTTTTTTTTCATGAATTATACCTTAATATTTCATTTTGTCCACTAAAAATATCATCCACTATGAAAAATATCATTAAGTTTCTCATACCACATAATTATACCCTAATGTTTGTTCTATCAATTAAAAATACGATACATCGCTAACAGGGTTAAAATTCTGATGAATCATACGTTAATTCTAATAAAATATTGTCACACATTATTTAATGAATGATTCATAAAAAATTTAACACCATGAACGATTGAGTGTATTTTTAATTGACAAAATCAAACACTATGGTACAATTCAATGATAAGAGAAACATTTGTGTATTTTTTATAGTTGAAGGTATTTTTAATTGACAAAATTAAACATTACAGTATAATTCAGGGAAAGAGAAATATTAGTGTATTTTTCATTGTTAATCAATACTTTAGGGTATTTTTCATAATTTTCCACAATTAAAAAAAATAAAAAAAATTCATAGTTGGTACTTAAAGATGAGTTCTTATTTAGCGTTTGCATGCAGATATTTGCTTTATTTTTGAGACCGAAAAGAGATAACAAATATCGGTGGCTGTGGAACATGTACCACCATGGAATTGGATACGTGGTCATTGCTCTTAGCATAATCAATGTGTTGAAGGGTTTGGACATTTTGAAGCCTCGAGAGAAATGGAGAATTGCATACATTGTTGTGATTGGCGTGTTGGGAGCCATTGCTTTGTTCCTTGAAGCAATCACTTGGACTTTCCTTCTGCTTAAGAAGCCGACCACATCAGTTCCTCATCAATAAAATAAGCCCTTCATTGGAATTTACATATGTGTTGCTCTGTTTTTTTATCTATCATACAGCCATTGATTGGAATTTTATACTTCAAGAATTTGATTTTATAATTATTAGACATAGTTATTTTATTGAATATGTAATATGTTAGTGGGTATCTCAATCCACTATGCGCTAGTGGAGACATGGTTGTAAAAAATCGCTAAGTGTTAGTCAGGTGCTCGAGTGGGACCTAGTGCCTAGGCAGTTTAAGCGGGGCCTAACCGTTTTCTAGGTGATATTTAATCGATAATCTAATATTTAATATTTATAATATATATTATCAATAAATAAAAATTAAGGTTTTATAAATTTTGATATTTTTTCAAAAATAGATCATCTGAACCGTAGCCCGCTTAGTCGGCCACCTAGGTGGTAACTGGTACGTAGCGAGCTTTGTCGGCTTTCTCTAGCTTAGTCTTCAATCGACTCCAACTTGCTTGATTCTATATTCTATTCTATTTTAACAACTCGAGTATGAACACCTTCTACTTGAACCGCTTAGACGGTGCGGCGATTATTCGTTAAACTGATTAGACATGACTAAATAAAATAAATGATGTTCCATTATAAATAGATATATATGCTTTTTTAAAAATAAAGTACGTTAATTTAAATCTCATTTTAAATACTCCTATTTTATTTCGAACTCATAATCTATTTTATCAATGAATTTCAAATATCTTTATTAAACTAGAAACTAAATTGTATAAAGATTTGTATGGTGGGAGCTTGAACTATTTTGTTTCCAAATATGAAGGTCGAACCATTTTTGTTAATAACTTAATTCGATGTTCATAATCCAACTCGAAAGGGTTCAACCCTCTTATTTTGATAGAATTGAGATTCTGATGCACAGAGGCTATGTAGGGCCCCCCAGCCTGATTTTTTTTTTTCGTTTTTTTGTATTATGATCCGGTTTTTTTAGTATCATGAACCGATTTTTTAATAATATAACCCCTCTTTTATAGAAGAAAAAATGGATTAAAATAAGGAAAAAAATAATATAAAATGATTGAAGTTAAGGTGAAGGCGAAAAAAATATCTCAGCCCCTCGAAAAAATTTCTGGATCCGCCACAGCGCCACTGCTAATGCATATAAATATAAAATGGTCCAATATGAGCAAGAGTTTCAAGGAACATTTAGAATATTCCAATTCTAAATATGACTTTTATGTGTACTTATATATAGGTATTAATTAATTTCATAATACTTATGTTTATTTTTAGTCTAAATAAGTAGATTCATCTCATAATTGTAATTATTAACAATAAGTTAATTTTTAACGTTAATATTTTTTTTTTGTTTCTTTGCTTATATTTTATGGGCCTAGCTATATTAAATACGGGCCTTATCGATTTGAACTGTATCGCAATCGGCCCAATTAATAATCCCCAAAATGTAGCTGAACCGTATCATCAAATATAAAAGCGCTCCAAACCCTAGCGATATTTCTCCATCGTCTCCTCTCAGAACGTAGCAACACCACACAGCAGGAGAAGGAATCCGAGCCGCCACTAGGTCCGCCGCAGTCGGTTTTATTTTTCAATTGTTCATAGCATTTTGTATATCTGCAGTTTCGCAGCGATGACTTGAATGCGCGTTTTTCGTTCGTGTTCGTAGTTTGTTATTTGCTGAATATGTACCATTTTTCAATTTTACGTTTCAACTCAGCGTTGCTTGTTCGATTAATTGAGAGTAACTTCTTTTAAATATCAGTAATTATTTAAAACAAATGTTTATTGTGAAGTATTTCGAGCCATTTCGTTGATAGATTTGTGAATGGACTAGAGTCTACAAAATAGTTCCTATTGGAGTTTTTTTTTTTTTGTTTATGTGCGTTCTGTTAATGGAAATCTGCTTTGCAAATTGGTGGATATTTAGTTTAATTGCGTGAATGAATCTATCTCGTGTGATGTACAGCGTAAGAGTTCCTTATAGCAGAGAATTTTTTTGTTATTGCAATGTGTTTCGTTTTGTCAAAACTAGCTGAAAATTTGGGGGAAGTTTGTGGTATTCTTTCCTTTAGATTAAAATTGTGAGTTTTCATGCAGAAGCCATGGCCGTTCCTTTGCTTGACAAGAAGATCGTGAAGAAGCGAGTCAAGCAGTTCAAGAGGCACCAGAGTGATCGTTGGGTCTCTGTGAAGGTATACTGCTGGTCTGCTATTCTTTTATCGTCGTTGTAGTGTTTGTTAGCATTTCTCTAAACTATAAATGATTTTGAAACGTCTCTGAGCTCAGTTTAGGTGATGCAACATTGGCCTGTAATTTATGATTGGATGATTGGGTCTAACCAAAGTTTTATGCTGTCTATAGTTTCAGGTCTCCATATTTGCTCTGGTGTCTCCCCTTGAAAATATAGATTATTATCTAGTTCATATCTTATTTTGCTGATAATGCATAATATAGTCATATATTTAGTCCACTGTTTTAATAATTAATTTTGCTTTTCTTGTAACAGACTAACTGGCGCAGACCCAAGGGTATTGATTCCCGTGTCCGCAGGAAGTTCAAAGGATGTACCTTGATGCCAAACATTGGTTACGGCACAGACAAGAAGACCCGTCATTACCTTCCCAATGGATTTAAGAAGTTTGTCGTCCACAATGTGAAGGAACTCGAAGTTCTCATGATGCACAACAGGTTATATGATTTCTCTATCTCAATACCTGTGTTGATGATCTATTCTTGGCCTTAAATTTCACGGAAAACTTGATTCCTAATGGACTTTTTGATTTGCTCCATGTCAGGATATACTGCGCTGAGATAGCACACAACGTCTCTACCAGGAAGAGAAAGGATATTGTCGAGCGAGCAGCTCAGTTGGATATTGTAGTGACCAACAAGTTGGCCAGGCTGCGCAGCCAGGAAGACGAGTAAGCTGTTGCACCAGTTCTGCGATATCTATGCTAGAATGTTTTACTTGGTGGCGTTTGGAATATTGAAAGGGGAGTTTAAATTTGTCAATTTTGATTGGATTTCGTAGTGTTTCAGTTGAACATATTTGCATGAAACTTGATTTAGACATGCAGTTCATCTTTTATCGTAAAATTCTAGTGTTACTTGTTTGCTTTCTGATTCTATTGTTGTTTTACGTTCTACGATTACTCATAATTATTATTTGGTGATGTCTTTCAGTGTTAAATGTGCATGAATTGTTTGATTGCATTCTCATTAGTCAATCAAATCCATTTCCATTCATCATTTTGTCAAGTTTTGCATATATCTTTGAGGTTTTGTGATATATCTTTTTTTCCCTCTATTTCGGCCTTGTGGGGCAAATTTTTTAAATGCAGCGCATATTCCCTTGAAAATTCTTTAACTATGTGTGCTGTGTTTTCTTGATTCAATAAAATCATCTTTTTCAATTGGTCACAGTTTAGCTCATGTGATTTCTTTATTTGGTTTGTTTTTTTTTTGTTTAATTATGTTAAAAAATAATTTAAAAGAGCATAACAGCTTTGTTTCATTAACATTAATTTGTGTCGAATGAGATTTTTTCTCTTCCATGTTTAATGTCAAAATCATTGTTGTAAACGTTGAGTCCATCTATATGTGGTCCATTTTATGTGTAAAATAGAGATCTAACATTCAACTTATGTTAGTGCCATATTTTTGAGTTGGAAAAAAAATGAACACTAACACTTATGCTTCTGTTTTTCCATTTTAGTGTCAACGTTATATTTTATACTATAATATTTTATGGTTTCTACCGAGTGAAGTTCATCATACGTTTCTGATATAAATAATTTTTCTTTTCCATTTTTTCATCATGTTAAAAGAATATGTTCCACGATCATTGATTGAGAAGATAAGTTTGGACCAATGCAATTTTAGTTCACATTGAAAACCCCTTTGCACATATTCCAACAGACTAATTTCTTTTTGTACAATCTCCTCGACGTCTGTTAGCTCTGGGATAAACGGCGGTCAAGCATCTCCAATATTCCCCTCCCAACAAGAGCGAAGGCAGACTTCAAGTTCCGGGGAGGCTCGATCATGTTCCAGAGGGGTTCGACCATATCATGATTGGATCGAGTCTTATAAATATAACTAAAAAAAAAAAATTCGGCCGCCGGGGGTTGGCAGCTCCCAAGCCCAGGCTGCCTTCGCCCCTGCCTGCCTCCCAATCAACTGCCTTAAAAAAAATCCTGATACTTGATTTCCCCACTACAAATCCTCTTCGTAATTTCCCTATTAAATGCTTTAAAGGCGTCAGCTCACTCGTCAACTCCGGTTCATTGGTTATATCACGGTGGTATGTCCCCCTCCGGTCTGGACCCCTAAATAGCGTCGTTCCATTACAGCACGATGCTCATGCCATATCGGTAGGGATGTCAATCGGGCTAACCCGTCGGATTTCGGGCCAATCCTATCGGGATGCGAGTTAATCGGTCCGGGTTGAATCGGGCTGGAATTTTTTCGGGCTAAAAAATCATGACCCTAACCTTAACCCATCGATTTTCGGGCTAGCCCGTCGGGCCATTAAATTTATTAAATATTTTTTATTTTTAATATCTTTTCACTCTTTTAATATTTTAAATAATAGAAAATAAATAAAATACAACTTCTCTCTTATAAAAAATGCATACACATCACAAATTTTTAGATAATGATAAATTTAACTATTAAAAACACATTATTTTTTATTTTAGTAATATTTTTAAATTAAAAAATAAATAAAGTTAACTATATATTGAATACTATTTGAACCAAATATAATAATATAACTTAGAACTTAATTAATAAATATGATCTTCATTATTAGAAGTAGATTTAGTACTAAAATTATGATAAATATATTAATAAAAAAATAATTGGGTTAATCGGACACACCCTTCTGGTTTCGGGCTCAACCCTATCGGGCCTCGGGTTATTCGGTACTGGGCTATTCGGGCTAAATTTTTTTCGGGCCAAAATATTTCGACCCTAACCCGTATTTTGGCTCGGGTTAATCGGGCCAACCCGCAAGTTTCGGGCTAAATTGATATCCCTACATACCGGTCTACGGAGAAATTGTGTCCGTTGCTGAGGGTGATCTCCGGTGCCATGTAATCCACTGTTCTGATGAACGAGTTGGATTTTCTCGTCGGAGAGATCGAAGTCCACTAGCATTAAGTGACTGCTGCTTTGGATCATCACGTTTTCTGGTTTCAAGTCTGGTTACATGTATCGAATCGAATTTTGAGTTTTTTATGAAATATTTTAAAATTTATCAACTTTGTCAAACCTAAACGAATTTTCTAAATTTTAGAAAAAAAAAATATTTATTCCAAAATAAATATGATATTCATGCTCAAATTAAAAGGGATCTCATTATTAGAAAGATTTATCATTCTTCTTCTTCTTAAATTATGAACACATTACTTTAATAAGATTAATTATCTTTTATTTCTCATGAGTTGAATATTTGGTTTGTTTAATAAAAGAGTTTAAACAAACTTGTATTGAATCTAAATTCAAATAATTTACGAACAGCTTGGTTAATTTACAATTTTATTGACGTCTCCACTTTCAATTACATTATATTTTACTTAATTCTTATTGGCTTATAAAATTAACGACTACGAAAATTGCATCTTATATATAAGATTAAGCCTCATTGGTATCTATTTAAAAATTTTATTTGGTGGAATATTTTACTATTGAATGTGTGGTTAATTAGTTTTGAGTGGGACATAAATGAAATTAAAAAGGAGAATTATCGATTTAGGTTAAAAAATAGTTTAATTATTAATTTAAGAACCAAAAGATGAAGAGTTGGTCTCCTGAGAGACGGTCTCACTATTTTTTTATTGTGAGACGGATCTTAATACATTATTTCAATAAGTTAAATACATCATTTCATTTTTAAGAATTACATTACTTGCAACAAAGAAATACATCATTTGCAATAAGGAAATACATCATTTCATTAAACTCATATTACAATAAAAATGGTGAAACATCATTTACAATGAAGAAATACATCATTTCATTAAATTCGTCTTACAATAAAAATGATGAGACCGTCCCATCTGAGACTTTGCCAAAGATGAATTCTCAATTAAAATTCTGAAAGATTATATAATTCTAAAACCAAGACTCAGGTTCTAGATTTAAAAAATTTAGTGATTCTGATTCGAGAATTAAATTATATTTCAATTGATAATACTCCTATTAAAAAGTATTTTGGGAAAATCTAATAATTTATTTCCCACAAAACACGCCCTGATATTGTGGATAACGTAGAGCCAATCACCAACTATTTTCCTCCCCCTTCAACCTTTTTATACCATCTCTCAATTAAATATTAACCAAACAATAAAATTAATATATATATATATATATATATATTAATAAATAAATAAAAAACAAAAAACACAAGCACAAACAAACAAACAATTATCCAGCAATATTATCTGAAACCACAAAATAAACACTCGAAAAAAAATTTCTTCCATTGTTTTGTCGGAAGCTTTTCATTGCGGAAATCCATGGCGCTCACTCTCTTGTAGCCGACCTCTTTAACTGTTTCCTTGGTTGCTTGCTCCACAATGGAGGCTCGTGCACGACGTCGTTTAGCTCTGCTTTCATCCCACGTCAACCCACTTGCAGAAACCTCGAGCACGACGTCGTTTAGCTCGCTCCTCGTTTCCCCTTGCGCCTCTGGTGATAGCGGAGACGAGGAAATGAATAAGGGAGATGATTGTTGTGTGTTTTGCAAGATTATTCGTGGTGAAGCTCCGGCTTTAAAAGTAAAGTTTCGATTCTTATTTATTATTTTTTTTAAAAAGGGATTGTTTCGTTTTGATTTGTCATTGTGCTTGGTTGTTTTGTGTTGCCTCACGAGATATTGAAGACTCTCTGTTGGAGTTTATGCACGAGCTATTCAATTTTGATTAGTGCCATTTCTGCGCAGCATTTTTAGCTATTTTTGCTTTCTCAGTATAGGGAAAAAGTAATGGAAAATGCATTAATTTGGGTTTGTTTGAGAAAATTCGATTGGGGAAAATTATTGTTTAATAGGGAATTTGCCACATTTGAATCTTGAAGAAAGACGTGATTGAATTTGTGTAAAGAGAGTGTGAGAGTGATGTTCCAAGGTATCAGCTATGGCCATTTTTCTATACGATGTAATAAGTTTAGGCCTTAAACTGAAATTCTGCGAGAAAACTCATCACCAATGCAGTCTTCCTTAGTTGGGTGAAAGAGAGCATTAGTGGTTTGACATTCAAATTGAGAAGGTGATGCTGATACATGTGCCGAGCTGAAGTGAGTTCCAGCTTGGATATGTATTATGACAATTGAGCTGTTTTCTTGATCCATCTTGGGATGTTGGTGCATTGGAGTGATCAATTGATTCGTGTTTCTACGTAGGCTCTTGTGGTTATGACTTTTAGATACTGAATGCAACTTCACTCTACGTAGTATTGTTTCTATAATATATCTGTGAGTGGTTGTGTGAAAGAGAGCATTAGTTGTTTGACATTCAAATTGAGAAGGTGCTGATACATGTGCTGAGCTGAAGTGAGTTCCAGCTTCGATATGTATTATGACAATTGAGCTGTTTTCTTGATCCTTCTTGGGAAGTTGGTGCATTGGAGTGATCAATTGATTCGTGTTTCTCTAGGTAGGTTCTTGTGGTTATGATTTTTAGATACTGAATGCAACCTCACTACACATAGTATTGTATCTATAGTATATCTGTGAGTGGTTGTGTATTTTAGCCATTGAGTGAATTTGAGATGAAGGTGCTTAATGGATTCGAATTTGGATTTCTTGTGAGAAGCTGCATTTCCTGAGGTTCTTTTAAGAGATTGTCTCACTGTTTATTTATTATAACCATCTGTTATTTGTTTCTGAAATCTAGTAGTTGTAATGGTGACGTAGGAGGGGCTTATCTTCCTTCTCGTTGGCTTTGTTTTCTTTTCTCGTATGTTGATGTATATTTTCAGTCTGCCTTCTGAAGTCTGATTATCTATCACATTGGTTTGGATACAGTTATATGAAGATGAGGAGTGCCTCTGCATTTTGGATACATATCCTCTATGTCATGGGTAAGGTATCATCTCACGAAACTCCTCGTACTGTTTTGATCTTAATTTCTTGACAGTGGCTGCAGTTTTTTCATTTGGATTTTACTTTTTTTTTTTTAATGGAAGAATGTTGTACAGAATCTGCTTCTGAAATTGCTAAATATTGGTCTGTTAATATATGATGATGTCAAAGGTAGGCAACACCTCCCTAGATTTTTCCTTTTTCGTATGCTAATTGGAAATATTTACTATCTTTGTAGGCACTCTCTTATTATTCCAAAGAGACATTATCCGTCATTGGATGCAACTCCGCCATCAGTAAGTTTCCACTGTGCAGAAGACCAAACTATTCGGTTATGTAGCTTGAATTTCCATACGTCTAATCTAGAACACGTTCATATAGTTTTCTATTCCAGACAAATATGGATAACTTAATCCCTTCTTAATTCTGCCACTGAAGACCTATTATATTCGTGGATTATAAGGTTGCCTCTGGTGCTAGATATTCATGACTTAGATTCTGTGTAATGAAAGTTTCACCATACGAATCTTTTGGTAGTGAACATGTGAAGATCATTATGTTAACATTCGACTTCCCTACTAGTTCTCAAACGGGCTCGTGCCTGATTCCCCTTGCTGTTTCAAATCTGTTTGAAGCTAATTTAATCCTTCATCCAACTCGATTGTTATGGATTCCTTTCACTATATATTGTTAATTTTTATGCTGCTGCATTTATGTGCTTCAATTCTTGGAATATAAAAAGATGCTGGGTAAAATATTATCTTTTCAGGCTAGTCAGTAGCTCAAACTATAAACTCTACCTACCTGTTTCTCACTTTACAGTGCTGCGTGATCATAATTGATATATTCTTGCCTAGCTGTGCAACGTGATACTCGGAATTCTAATAATAAACCAGAAACAAACACGATTGCATTACTGCCATACAACGAAGATTCTTAACTCCATTTAATCTGCTTACTTCCAAGTATGATGATGCAGATTATAGCGGCCATGTGTTCAAAAGTGCCTTTGATTAGCAATGCTGTAATGAAAGCTACAGGTTGTGGTACGTATTTTACCGTCTCTGTTGCTCTTCCCCTCTACCTCTTCAATTCGTTGCCACGGTGAGGAAAGATCTCGTTATTCTACATGAGCACGCATGTTGATTGCCTCGAGACATACTTTCTGTTTATGCTTCTACTTATTTACTATCAACTTTGTTTAGTGAACTGACAGAAACTCTGTCCTAAAAGATATATTCTCAGGTGATATAGTATATAACAAATATATCACGATCATATATCGTTATGTTAATTAAAAAGGAATTATCTCGTGTTATTCTACACGAGCATGCAAAACCAGATTTTACACTTTGGAAGCAACTCTTGCATTCTATGCTTTAAGAAAACTATGGTTGAATGCAGATTCATTCAACTTGCTGGTGAACAATGGTGCAGCTGCAGGCCAAGTTATATATCATGTAAGTTATTCAGCACTTAATCTCAGCTTATTACATTCAGATTTTAGATCCAACGTTAGTGATGAATGTAATAATCTTGTGATTCATGGCAAGTTCAGACCCACATTCACATAATTCCCCGTAAAGCAAACGACTGCTTGTGGACTTCTGAGGTACGTGCTCATCTGCTGCTGTGTTTGTTTGTCTTCCTACACCTACACGCGAACCCGGGTTGAGTCGAAAGTTGTGGCGTGCTTGCAGTCCATACGAAGGCGGCCGATGAAGGTGGATCAGGAAGTTTCGCGGCTTGCAGACGGGATTCGTGAGAGCTTGATGTTTGTGAACAGCTATGAAGATGGGAAAGGTCAAGGATCCAGTAGTGTTGTGGTGAGCTAACTAGGTACATGTACAATATCTGCAACTTTTGTTTTGTTTTATTTTACCTCAAAGAGCTGTTAAACCAACTGCATTTTATGCTGAAATCGTTGCTACTCTTTTATGAACAATGTCGTTTGTTGCTACTCTTGTCTTCTCTCCATACAAACTTCCATCGATGGATGTCAATTTAGCCCGAAGCTCGTGGGTTGATTTGATTAAACCGAGCCAAATTGCGGGTTATGATTGAAATATTTTAGCTCGAATTTTTTTTATAAACAGAATAGCCCGTGATCGAATAACCTGAGACCTGGTAGGGCCGAGCTCGAAAATCGACGTGTTGGCCCGATTAAATTTTTATTATAATTATATCACCAAAATTTACGTATATTATTCAAAATCGTATTTCTTGATTAAGTTTTAAATTACAAAATATGAATAGTTTATAATAGATAATTAGCTCCTAAAACTATTTAATCATGAAGTCAAAATATGTATAAATAATGATAAAATAATTTATTTTTATTATTTAAATGTACAAATACATAAAAATTGTGATGTGTTTTGTTTTTTTTTAAAAGATAACGTAGATATTGTGTACATATTTTATTATTTAAAATATTATTGAAGTGAGAAAATATTTAATAACATGAAAAAATATTAAAAATAAAAAATAATTCGTAAATTCGTCAGTCCGACGGGTTAGCCCAAAACCGATTAATTAGGGTTCGGGTTAAAAAATTTGAACTTGATTTGATTCAAACCGAATAAGCTGCAACTCAGTAGGATAGACCCGATTAAGTTCACTACTTCCATCCCATCTCTCTCTATGAGTTGAGGAAAGGGGAGCAGATGATCTCTATTATGATTCTTCGCCCCCTTTTGTTTTGCTTTTAATCTATTAAAAAAGCCATCCTTTTGATATTTTAGAAAAGGGTTTAAAATAAAAGTGATGTTGAATCTGTATGTATCTAAAACTGAAAGTGGCATTTTTTTTAATACAAATAATCTACTTTAAATGAGAAAGTGAATGTTGTTATCTAATAATTTATTGACACAACACAACACAAGTTGGGTGAGAGTAGACTATAGTGGCCATGAATAGCCAATAGGTTGAGTATTTGCTAAAGTTACCTTTTTTTTTTCTTTTTCCTTTTTCCGTTTAATGAATGGAGAGGTGTGAGTGTGACATAGAAAAGAAACATACTACCTCCGTCCCACGCTATTAGTCCCATATGATTTCAGCACAGGAATCAATATTTGTGAGTATAGTGGAATTAATATTTTATTGATGAGTGTGAAAAAGTTTGCTATTTTAAGAAATGAGACTAATAGAGTGGGACAGACCAAAAAGGCAAATGAGACTAATAGAGTGGGACGGAGGGAGTATATTATTACCCATGTCGACTTATCTACAATTAACTTTTACTTACTTTACTAATCTTCAATCATTTAACTTAATTATCTAAATTTTTCTACCTACAGGCTACAACATACATTCCCCAATTTATATAGCAAGATTGATAGAAAAAAACTATTTTCCTTCCACAAGAATATTGATCCATTAAGAGAATAACTTTTTTTGTCCAAATTGAAAAAGAAAAAGCTCTTCTTAAACTTTATAATATCAAGATACATAAGAAAATTTATGTAATTGGTATAAAGATGTTGAAGTGAGGGAAGTAAATTAATAGGTAAAACTATAAATATTACCCTATTGTAATGGTCAAGTACGAAAAATATCCGATTTTTCCTTGTCACTTAATCATACTATATTATTTGATTTTGTCAATTAAAACTACCTTGCATTAAAATCAAATACCCCACAGTTTCTTGGTAACTAAATTATACCATAATGCTTGATTCAGTTAATTAAAAATATTCTCTGTCGCTAATAGTGTTAAAATTTTGACGAGTCATCCATTTAGTATTTGATTCTACCACGTGTATGCCATGTGGCAACCACATATGGTCTAACATATGATATCAACAAAATTTTAACACTTTGAACGAAGAAGGTTATTTTTAATTGACATAATCAAACTAGGGTATAATTCAGTGATGGATAAACATTGGGGCATTGTTTGTCCCAAATCAGAGTTAGTGTGGAACGGAAGATGCTTTTTTTTGCGGTTGGGCCCTGCGAGCTGTTCGTTCTTTACCAGCTCGGGTTTCGGAAAATGGTTGTTAGCAGGTCGAGAAATATTACTTATCAGTTTCAAGTAATACTCTAACACTTGATGTGTTGGATTTTAAATCCAAGTGCAAGAAGCTTAAATAAAGCAGTAAAAAAACACAAGCAAAAGACTGCAGAGATGTCGACGATCTATTGCTAGCTGGTGAATGCCGCGTCCACAAGTCCACTAGTGCACCAACCAAGTTCCGTGGAATCCTAGGCTTCTTCAGGCTTGAAGCGTGGCCACACCACTCGGCCTTCAAACTGGACGTAAGGGTTTGAGTTTCCCTCAACAACGTCAGATTTTTGGTGTACACCCGTGATAGTTGCCGCCGGAGAAGTGACAACTCCAAGATATTTTCTTACTTAAAAAGTAAGAAAACAGAGAAAAACTCTTGCAAGATGCACATAGCCTCGTGTTCAGTGGAACACGGAAAGTTGTAGAAACAACCTGAAAGCTTTAAGTTGCTGGTAGCTTTCGAGAATTCAAAGTGAGAATTTCTGTAAGCTTCGTCAATGAATTCGCAGAGGTATTCAGAGATTGTATAAGGTAACCTTCTCTTGATGGATTGCAGCCTCAATTTATAGGCGCTCATTGGACGGTTAGAATACCTAACCATTGTGAGACATTTTGGAAGGAGTCCAATCAAATGTCTCACTTTTCTGTAGCTGTGTCATTTTTCGTTAGAGTAGGTGGACTTTGCAGGCTTTAGTCAGCACGACTCTTTTTACCCAGTCCGATAAATATTTGCTGGATGATTTCTCGAATGTACAAGCTTTAAGTGTTCCTCAGACTTTAAGTTCTCAAATCTTAAAGTCTGGGTCTTGAAAGGTTGAGCTTGTCTATACTGGGTTGTCTTTGCTTTGCGTTTGGGAATCGCGCCTTGTTGCTGACATTTGCTAGTCACACTTTGCTGGTGGTGACGTGTCAGTCAACAATCTTCTGTGAGGTAATTTCCTAGCAAAGGCCTTCCAGTCAGCAAATTCCTCTTGCTCCATGCTGGTGATCCTTGTTGGAAGCTCCATTTATTCCCAAACTTGCTCGATCAACTTCTTACAATTCGATGATTCCTAAATATGACATTACAAGTTTGAACTAATCTTAAGCTAGAGACTCTCTAGTCTAGTGGAATGTTTGACTCATCAAAATAACAAGTAATGAAGTAATCACTAACAATAATTCCTAACAGACATTTTTTTACAGATGAACATATTTTTATGACTCGTCAAAATAACAAGTAATGAAGTAATCACTAACAATAATTCCTAACATGCATTTTTCACATCGAAACATATTTTTAATTGACAGAATTAAATATCAATATATAAATCAGTGACTGTAAAATATTAAGATATTTATTATAGTTGGCAATATAGTCCGGAATAATTGATAATTTTCTCAAAAGTATTCAAAATTTGGAGTATTCGGATTATCCGTACAATGATGTAATGGAAACGTGTAGGATAATGTAATAGAAAGGTCATCTCATCAATCATCATCTGGTAAACGCGGGCTGGCCACTCGTCGTCGGGCTCGGGCTTTCTCGAAAACCTGCTCTGATCTGCTCATAGCAAAATTATGAATGAATCGTCCAATCAAAACTGTGTATGTCACGTCAAATTCGCATATTAAAATAATTATATAAATGTGAAGTCGAATTTCGACCTAACTTCTTAAACTAAATTACAATTTCCCCCCACTTAATTTTATTACTACCAACTCATACTTAATTCCGATTTCAGTTGCGATAATGAACTTTTAATTAGTCTTATTTTACAATTATAATATTTTTAGGATGCGATTGTTATAATTAGGTATGTTAATTTAGCCCGAAATCATTGGTTAGCCGGATTAGCCCAAACCAAAATGCAGGTTAGAGTTGATATATTTTAGTCCGAATATTTTTTTTAACCATATAGTCCGGAATCGAATAATCCGAGGTCCGATATGACTGAGTTGGAAAATCGAAGGATTAACCTGATTGACCCGATTAATTTTTTTTAAATATTTTTAATAATAATCATATTACCAAAACTTATTTTATTCAATATCATCGTAATATAAATAGTTTGTAATAGATAATTAGATCCTTAAAAACTATTTACTCATGACGTTAAAATATATATAATATATTTTTAATATTTAAATATATGAATATATAAAAATTGTAATGTATTTTGAATTTTTTAAGATAAAATAAATATTTTGTACATATTTTATTATTTAAAAAATTATTAAAGTGAACAAAATATTTAATGACATGAAAAAATATTATTAAAAAAATAATTCGTAAATTCGTCAGACTGACGGGGTAATCACTAAAATCAATGGGTTAGGGTTAGAGTCAAGATTTTTTAACCCAAAAAAAATTTAAGCCCAATTAAGCCCGGCCCATATATCCCGCAACTTGATAGGACTGTCTCGAAAATTGATAACTTGACCCGATTGATATCCCCTAGTTATAATCAAAAATCAAAATATAAATTTTGTTTTTATGGATTTTCATTTTCTCAACTCAATAATACTCCGTCCGTTCCTCTAGAATTATTTCCACGGGATTCGATACAATAATTAATGTGAGTAGAGATAGAGAAATTAATATTTTATTAATGAATGTGTATTAATTTTTATAAATAAATAATTAAATGAGACGAACGAAAAAGGAAAGATAGACAATTTAAGTGGGAGAAAGAGTATATTTAATCTCTGAGTCGTATTCGTACAAGCCAAATATATCTCTTACTTCATAAATAGGTGTTACCTCTATTCCGCAATCGAATCTGGCAATAGCAAAACATAAAGAAAACTCTCGATCCACGCATCCAATTCCAATATAATTTGTATTCTCTCCCTCAATTTCCCCCCAGCTTCTCTTTTCAGTTTCAGTCATTTTCATTTTGCGAGAGAGAGAGAGTGAGAGAGAGAAAGTAGGGAGAGGGGAGAAGTGGAAAATGTCGAGAACGAGAACAGTAACGGCGGCGAAACAGGCCGAGGAACTCAGAGAAGACGGCAACACGTACTTCAAAAAAGATCGATTAGGAGCCGCTATTGATGCTTATACTGGGGTAGGTTTGTGATCGTTCGCTGACCTCTTTTTTTTTTTTCTCCGTCCCCCCTTTTATGTAGTTAATCTCGAGATTCTCTGCTAAAAGTTTGGTTTTCTTAAGGCTATTACGTTGTGCCCTAATGTTCCGGTGTATTGGACGAATCGTGCTCTTTGCCATCGCAAGAGGAAGTATGTACGATCGCTGAACTCGTTTCTGATGTTCTTCGATTATTATTTTTATTATTTGCGAAGATTTTATTGTTGAAAAAGCTATTTTGTTTATTCTTTTGCTTTTCATTTGCTCTCGGTTTTCAGTGAATGGACGAGAGTGGAAGAGGATTGCAGGAAAGCACTTCAGCTCGATCGCCATTCTGTGAAGGTAGGGACTATTGGGTGCATTACTTTCTTTTTATCTTACGTTTTTTTTTTTTTTTTTTTTTTTTTTTTTTTTTTTTTTTTTTGTAGTCTTATTATCTGGTTCTGTGTCTATTCTGTGATGTCTATGGGGTGCGTTGCGATGTTTTATTATTCATGCTAAGATTTATGTAAATAAGCGCATATGGTAAGGATGATCGGATGTTGATAGCCATGTAGGCAAGTAGCATTCAACATGGTTATTTCATTTTCCAACCTCTTTTGGTGTATACCAAACATTGATGAGGTGTTCTTTCTATTCTGGAAATGTGGCCACGGTGAATGGTCTTAAGAGATTCTATACCTCTATAATTTTCTGGTGGAATTGATACATGGTCCTTTCACTTTTTGTTTGTGAGACTGTTGAGGGATTGCTAGCATCCAACGAAAACATAAAATGAATTTCATTTCACCTGACTCATTGAGATTTATTGGAGTTAGGCACCATAACCTTCTTTTTATTGAAAAGGGGATTTTTCTAATGCCATCTTTGAATGTTTGATAGAATCTGAAGTCTGAGGGTATTGCTTTCACAAAGCTTCAGGTTTCCTAGCACTAATTTTATATTGGTGTCGTTCTCAATGCCTCTTTATGATAAATGAATTGAAAATGCCAGCGTTTTTTCAAGTTTTTAATTATGTAGTAAAGTTAAACCTCAAATAGGTACTTCCATTTCCAAGCCCAGTTCTTTCTGTTTTGAGAAGGTATGAAACCCTATAACTTCTGAAACCTGAAATCTTATGAAACAGTTGGCTTAAAATGAATTTAAGAAGTGTTTCTTGGAAGCTCTGCGATGATGTAATTGTTGAAAGAAATCGATCTTGTTATGTATTTGACATGTCTCAGATGCCTGAAGCATATTTAACAAATGAGCTTACAAGTTCTTCTGTTTAATAATATTTGTCATTGTTCAAGCTTTGTTGACATGGATTGTTAGAAGAACATTAGCCGTGACTCGAGGTTTTAGTTGCTACTTAAGACATATTGATAGTTTTCTATTTTTTATCTACTATAACACTTACATACTTTTGTTTGAACTAACATCGGAATCTTTGCATTTCAGGCTCATTATATGCTTGGTCTTGCTCTGCTGGAAAAGAAAAAATACGGGGAAGGTGTGAAAGAATTGGAGAGGGTACGAGGTGTTTATTTTGTGTGATATCTTTATATAGGTTTACATTTATGTAAATTAAGTTAAAACTATCCTTTCCATGAGGTCCATGTTGGAAAAGCTGATTGGTGTTAGTTTGTTGTTGCAACTTCTCTAAATTGATCTTTCTTTTTATGAACTGTGTGGAAGAACGGTGTTTGTATGCTTGCATGTGTTTCTTGTATCAGTATTTTGGCTTCGAATATAGTTCATAAATGTTTGATAATATTTTGTCAAGACATGTCAAGATGAAGTGCGTGACTGGCCATTGTGATTTTTTTGTATGGATTATTTGATTTTGTTGATGTGGTTGTTCATGATGCATGTATCTCACAGGCATTGGACCTTGGGAGGGGTGCCAACCCCAATGGATACATGGTAGAAGAAATATGGCTAGAGCTTGCAAGAGCAAAATATATGGAATGGGAAGATGAGTCTACCAAGCGGTCTTGGGAACTTCAGACCTTAAAGTAAGTTCTATCTTTGGCTTATCCTTCTTTACCATTTTTAAGATTCATAGTATGTCTTGATCTTTCTTCTCTCTAATGACGTTAATTTGCTTACTACATGCTGTTTTCTTACTGTGATGTGTGCTGCACAGACAAGCTTGTGAAACAGCTTTGAAGGAGAAACATAACCGTGATGCTCCTGAAACAGAAGGCTTTGTCGAGATAACTGATCAATTGAAAGCTTTGAACCTAGTATTCGAGAAGGCTGCTGAAAATGATACCCCAACAGACGTGAGCTTGAATGCCTTTTATGAACATATGATTAATATCTTGGTTTTCTGTGACACCACTTGTGGAATTCAGGTACCAGACTACCTATGCTGCAACATAACCTTAGACATTTTTCGTGATCCTGTAATCACTCCAAGTGGGGTTACATATGAAAGAGCGGTGATCCTTGATCATCTAGAAAAGGTGACTATCAATTAGCTCAATTCATACATTATGATTGCTATCAAGCGCATAAACTTGACTTCAAATTTTTCCGTTAATTAGGTGGGGAATTTTGATCCCGTTACCCGTGAACCTCTAGATGAATCTCAGTTGGTGCCCAATCTGGCCATAAAAGCAGCTGTAAAAGCATACCTAGAAGTAAATGGATGGGCCTATAAGATGGAATGAAGCTGTCTCGGGATCTTTCTTTGCTCATGTAAGTATTTATTGCGTCTCTCCAGCAAAACGGTGATAGCATATCATAGTCCTTACTTAGTTCGAGCATGGTAGAACATCCAAAGGTCTATCAGACTGCATACTTCTCGAATTGCATAATATAGGTGCTTTAGTAGCAGCCAGCAGATTCGAAGCTCACATACTTCAACTTCATCAGTTTAAATGTATTATAGAGAACCGAGTGTGTACAGTATCGTAGCAGACATTTTGTCCGGTGTCTTCTTCTGTGGGTTCATGCAGAAGTTTGATTTTGAATACTGTTTGAACATTTCATGGTTTTGGTTTGTGTTCTCAGTTACTGTTTTTTTGGCTCTCAAGTTCTCACTGGTATGTAGGTGTTGGTAGGATATAATTCATCATTTCTGATCCTAATTTCCTTGCTCCAGATAGAGATACTTTTCTGTATGTCTGTGATGTTGACCTAAAGGGTGGCTCATATTATATGATTTCCCTGCTACTACATGCATGTATATTGATATATATCAGTGGTGACTCATTATCTAGATGCTTCTATTTGGCCGAAAGGGAAGTGTTACCATGATTTGGGTTTTAGTGGATGGACAAAATTATTTTGGTTGCCTTTTATCACGCATTTAGGAACCATTCATTATATTTTTAAAATTTATATATATACCGGTTTTGGCTTCATCCCTAAAAGACAAAGCCCTATTCTGATCATTAAAGCATCAAGATTCCTTCCATCCTTTCTTCCCATGATTAGTCTATTTTTTTAAAAATTCTTAGTCATTGTGAAAACAGGAACGAGACTATTAATAGTGATAGGTATGTGGTGCAGTGCAGACTATGGATTATTTTGTCCTAATTTCAGTGCCTTTCATTTTCATAATTGAAAATGGAAAAGAAATTATGAAAATATCTAGTCGAGTTAGATTCGGACCATAATTTATCTTGTTTCATTAGTAATTTGATAAAAAAAAGTGCAATTATATGAAAATAGTCAATTTCCTTATCTAAAAATCTTAAATGGTCATTATTGTGTATACATGTAAGGAATGGCCAAATTCATATGAACTCCTACAAATACCCCCCTACTATTAACCTATTTTTTTGCAAGTTTTTTAATTTATAAATTCAGTATGTTTCCTATCACGCCTCACTTATTTATGTTTAGTATTATTTCATTATTTATATTAAATAATAAATTTCTTTTATGTTTTAACATAGAATGAAAGGATATTCTAATAATTATTTTAAATTTAAAATTGCTGAAAATTCATTTCTTTTAATATATTAATTTAGAATATATTCCAATATATCTACACAACATATAAATCTTATTAAATTATTATACAATAAAAATTGTTGTAAAAATATAATTCAATTTTTGTTAACAAGGTTGTTGTAAAGTATTTATTGGATTTGCGTAACTTTTATGTCAAATATAATTTAAATATATTTATTTAAATTTATTATAACACATTTAATAATAATTAATAAATAACATAAATTAAGGTATATATGCTGCGCATTGCGCAATAGGCAAACTAGTTAGTACTGAAAAACATATCTAGTTAATTTAATTTTGACATTCAATCCAACTTTATTCATATATTTTAAAATAATAGATTAAAAATTAAGAGAATGGTGTTTGCAATTTGAACGGAGAGATTGAATATATATTTTTTCTAATTTTTAGAGTAATTTTTTGACTTATTTCAAAGGAGATAAACTAATTTATTTAGGCGCAAATTTTAATGAAATCAGCAAAATAAAAAACTGAAAAATAATTTGCAACCGTTTGCGACAATTTGCAATTTGGAATTGTACTGTTTTGCAACTCAAATAAAAAACAGAAATTAAAAAAATAATAATAAAGTTATTTGCAATATGTTTGTTATTTTATTTTGCCTATTTTTGATTTACAATCGGTAATTTACGACTAAGTGTTGATTAATGAAGTTTAAAAAATTATATTAACAAAAATAGTTTGTAATATGTTTGTGATTTCATTTTGCTCAGTGGAGTGCCAAATTGAAAAGTGACGACATTTTATCAAAAATGGTTATTTCTTGAATTAGTACATAATAGTGGTCATTCAGAATTTTCAGATAGTAAAAGTCGCTATTTAAAATTTTGACTCAAGAGTTTCGATAAAATGGTGTGTAACTGCCGAAAGATTTTGATAAATGGTGAGCGTAATGTATGATATGAGTAGTGAGTAATAATATGTTGCACACCTTTTGTGAGCTCCTATGAGCTCCAAAAATATTATATACGTTAATTGGATGGATGAACCCTATGATTGAATTTATAAAATTAATTTAAATTATATTAAATCTAAGTTATAAAAAATAGATAATTAGCAAAATAAAAAAATTAGAAAAAAAAAACATAAAAAATATATATTGGTGCTGACTGCTGATGGGTGCTTACATAAGGTGAGAAACATATTACGTCACAGTTATATTTACAAACCATTTTTCTTAATTTTATTAATTAAGATTTAGTCGTAAATTATCGATTGCGAATCACAAATAGGTAAAATAAAATCACAAACATATCATAAATCATTTTACTAACTTTATTTTAATTTTAATTTTTTATTTGAATCGCAAATGAAATAATAAAACGAAACGCAAAGTGCCCAAATCCAAATGGCAAAAAGTTTGCTTAATTATTTTTCATTCTTTTATCTTGCTGATTTCATTAAAACTTGTGCTTAAATAAATAAATAA
>JAPKLW010001144.1:7690-46238 GCA_026898455.1 Plectranthus barbatus | reverse complement strand
TATATATATATATATAGGGTAGTGATCAGGTGAGAATAGGAGTTACTTTGAGAAATAAGAATAGATCTCGCGCGTCCATCTCATTAAATCGACGAACATGATTCATTCTCAGCAAATTGAAAAACGCGGCATTTTTGCCCCAATATCCTGCAATTTTAGCATTTAAAGGCTAAAACTGTAAAAATAGTCAAACACAAACAACAACCTGCATTTTAAGCCCGATTTACTTCATTTTTAGCCCGATTTACTTCATTTTACAAAAATACGAATTAAAAAAAATTAAACATCTTCTTCTTCAAAGCAGCAACACGAGCGTAGTCTTTATAAAACTCAATACCAACATCAACAGTTCTAAAAACTACGCCCTTAAAATGCTTCATCCCATCAACACACTTTGGAATAAATGAACCTGTAAGATACAAAAATGCACAAAGTTAACACTAAAGATGCACAATATAATAGTAAAAATGAACGTCGATCTGAATAAAATAAAAATTTTTAAACTATGAATATTCATGCACAATTAACAAAGTCGAGACCGAACACGAATGCGAAATCCAGAAACAAAGAAAAAAAATCTGATCGATAAAAGAAATATAAATCAAATCGAACGAAGAAGGAAGAAGAAATCAAATCGCGCGAAGAAATGATTAAAAAATCTGATGAGATACTATTTCAGATTTAAAAAAAAAGCTAAAATTACAGAAATAACCTTAATTTTGCAAAACTGCAGGATAATCGAGGAAAACTGCACACGGAGTGAAATAGATCATGAGCGTTGAAATCACAAAATCAAAGGCTGAGATTTATTCTCATTTCTCATACTAAAAACTATTCTCATATGATCACTACTCTATATATATATATTCAGTTTCTCCATTCAAATTTCAAAAACCATTCTTTTAATTTTTAATCTGTTATTTAAAAATATATAATTAAAATTTGATTGAATGTCAAAATCAAATTAAGTAAATATACTTTTTAGTACTAATAATTGAATAATTACAATAATGATTGTCAAATTAAATAAGTTAATAATAGGAATATTTGTGGAAATTTACATAAATTTGGATATTCCTTACATATATACATAAAAGTAAGGAAAGTGACTATTTTCATATATTTGCATAAATAAAAATGTCAGCGGTCTACATTTATTGTATAACGCATTTTATTAACACTTTGAACTTTATATTTAATTATCACATTCAAAGAATCCATTCATTTTATGAACATACGTTTTACAATATCTTAGATAGAATAATCGAACAAAGCAAGAAAGTAAAATCTAGTGTTCAAAAGCAGTTGACAAGAAAAAGAAATGGCAAAAATTTGTAAAAAGAAGATGCTACCTTAATTATATTGAAAATTAGTTTTTACTTTTTAATATAAAGTGAAGATAATCAAAAAAGAAACGTTACTTTGTATAAATCCAAAGTTTCACCACTTTTCTGAAAGCTCAAGTTGAGCTGTTTAGGTGTGAAGTTAAGACAAGTGAAATGTAATAACAGTGGAATTTGATTTGATTCCTTAACTAAAGATTAAAAAAAATTAAAAAATTGTGAATTTTCAAGTGAACAAGGATGACACTAGACAGCTTCTCTGCAACCTTCCCTCTTTTATTCTTAAATTGACACATGCAATCAAGGTACCAAAGGTGATACAGCTTTTTTAATACTCACTCTGTTCCGTGCTAATTGATATATTTTTTTTTCGACACGGAAATTAAGGATGTGAGTGTAAGTGGAATTAATATTTTATTTTTGAGTGTGAAAAAGTTATCATTTTTAGAAATATAAAAATTTGGGTGGGACGCTCAATTTGGTAAGTGTAGCAATTCAGACGGGACGAAGAGAGTATAATTTATATTTTATATGCTTTAAATAATTATTACAAAATATTTAATTTCATAAAAAAATATTTTTCAATAGATATTAAAATATATAATTTATAGTTAATGTATAAATTTTTATGTGTCATATTTGTATGTTAATTTATATTTTCTTTTCTATTTATTAACACATTTTTATTTGTCAAATAAATTATAAATTTTTAGTGCATAATAATTTATTTATTGTAATTACGAATTTAAAATATTTTGTTATATATTGTTGGTGGAGAAAAATTAATATTTTAATTAAAAAACGTGGTTGGTATTGGTCACTAATGAGAGACTTAAAAATATTAAGTTGTAGGTTGTGTAGTGAATGATAGAGAAATTAGTGTTTTATTAAATGATTTGATCGTGGCCGGTCACTGATGAGGATAGTCTTAAGCAACCACAATTACTAAACCGTCTATTACATGAGCGATGGCCATCTCTTACATCGTTAAACCTACACCTCACTCCAACTAATTCATAACCTTTCAATCATTGTTATATACCACAACTAACACTACGTCAAACCTCTAGAGACCTACATGCATAACACAAACTACAAGCAACGATTTAATACATATATATATATATATAGATATAGATATAGATACAGATACGAGATGAAGAATTTACAGCTCATTTGCTCCGAGTCACGCGGTGTAGGCCGGGTTCGAGCTCCGGTTCATTCTCTCAAGAATGCCATTGGCCTTCCTCTTGGCTCTGGAAGTGCCATCTTCAACAAGCTGAGATATTGTATGAAATGTTGTCTCCTCCTCCCTCATCTCCCTCAGCTTCGACCGGTCGCTGCAACACACGTTGTACAGAATGGCCGCGCAGTTCTCCTTATTCCGCGAGCAAGAGCTCTCCCTCATTATACGAAGCAGGCAAGGAACTGCCCCGAGCTCTCCCATCTCCTCAATCGCCTTCTGGCTGGTCGACAGCATGGCGAGGATTGATAGTAACTCGTCCACGTGGACCCTGCTCGCGAGCTTCTTCACGATCACTGGCACCGCGCCACTCCTGACAGCTCTCGCCTTGTTCTCGAGAATGATGCATAGGTTGAAGATTGCTGAGGCCACATCTTTCATCACCGATGGATGCCCTTCGTCTAGAAGGTCTATGAGCGGCCTCAACGCGCCAGATTTGCCGATGAGCGCCTTGTTTGAGTCGAGTGCTGATAAAGTGAAGAGGGTTGCAGCTGCATTGCTCCTCGTTTCAATGGTTCCGGACCTCAGTGCTTCCATGAGGAGAGGTAGGACCATCGGTGTCTCTGCAACGAGCTTCTTGTTGCTGTCGTGGATGGAAAGGTTCAACAGAGTGGTGATCAGATCTTCTTGGAGGTCGGGGTGGAGCTCGGCCTTCTCGTGGTTGGTCTCAGAGAGCGGAGACAGCAGCTGAGGTATGGCGTCGAGGGATTCACCGAAGAGGGCTCGGAAAGAAGGCGCTCGCTTTGTTAGGAGACGAAACTCTTTCGCAGCAGTCTTCTGATCTGACCGTGAAGGAGAAGACATTTTTTCGAGCAATGAGAGGAATTGAAGTTTGTCAACCTGTGTTAAGCCCTCATCGACGACGGAATCCGGCATTATGATGCCGTGATTTCTGCACCACTGCGCGATCATGCCCCGGATCAGGTGATTCGGGGTAAGAATGATGTGGGAGAGAACTTGGTGAGTTCTTGGGCATGTTCTGTTCCCTGCTTTTAGCCATTTCTGAATGAATGGCCTATCAAATGTCTGCAAAAATCCATTACATACATTATACAACAAAGAGAGATGGTTGAGAATTTGAGATCAAGTGTAAAAGCAAGAAATCAAAAGCATCAACATGGTCTCCTCATTCAAGAAATTCAATTCGATTCGTTTCGTTTCATCAACACCAGCATCATCTCTCTCTGTATTGTCAATATGGTAGAGCTCAAGTATTGAAGCAAGAAATCAAAAGCATGAACATGGCTTCATCATTCAAGAAATTCAATTAGATAGGTTCAATTTTAGTCAATGAAAGCAAATAAAAAAGTAAAAAGAAAAAAAAGGAATGCCCACAACAACTAAAACATTATCAATTCGAATCCCACCAATAAAAGAAGGGCGGCGGCGCGGCGGCGGTGGATATCATAGCAAAAAATATAATATAAATGATAAAACGGCCAAAAAAAAAAAAGAGATAAAATTGAAAACCTGGCCGGAGGCGATGATGACGGGATCCCTCATGAGCTCCATAGACAACGGGCACTTAAACTCCTCCGGCACCGCCCCCGCCGCCGCGTCGCCGCCGCAGCGACTGTCGCACGCCTTCAAGCCACCGCTTCTCTTCAATTTCAATTCCCTCAACGCGCGCAGCGTTCTCTGGGCTCGATCGATCGCGTCGAGATTAACATCACCGTCGCCGTCGCCGTCGTCATCCGCGATCGACTTCACTAATTTCAGCAACTCTCTCTTCAGCTCGGCGGCTCTCGGCGC
Source organism: Plectranthus barbatus (assembly GCA_026898455.1). NCBI lineage: Eukaryota > Viridiplantae > Streptophyta > Magnoliopsida > Lamiales > Lamiaceae > Plectranthus > Plectranthus barbatus. Next base: position 41,900 of record JAPKLW010001144.1, on the reverse strand, counting down.
CGCCGGTTGATCAGCTTCAACCACGCCGCTCTTGGCCATGACCACCGTCCGTATTAGATTCTTGAAGGGATTTCTCTGGGTTCAGAGTGAGGGGTGTGGAATACGAGTGGGAGTCGGTGGTGGTGGTGGTGGTGGTGGTGCGGTGGCGGTGGCGGTGGGTGGTGGGTGGGGAAGGCAAGAAAGAATCCGTGGCGGAACAGCTGGCAATCTACGCGGAGAGGGGAAGAGACAACCCAAGGGGGGCATCTAATATGCAATGTTATTGAACACGAGTTTTGTGATTTTTTATTCTCTATTTATATTTATTATGTTATTAAAGATAATTATTCTTTCAAATATAGAATCGACTTTACATGGTCAATATTATTTCAACCATAATTAAATCTACCTTTGTTTTTAGCTAAGCTCTTACCATCTTTTTCCTTCATCTCTCTATCTCTCTTCTTTTTTATTTGTCATGTATATTCTTTGGCAATTTTTTTCTATATTAATTTGACTAACTTCTTACAAAACAAACAAATCTAAATTACTCCTTCTGTTTCGATTTTATGGTCCAATTTGATCTTGCACGTTTATAAAAATTATTAAGTATTTAAATAAACTTCTAGCATTATCATTATTTAAAGTATTGATTAACCTCTAATTTTCATAACATTATATTTAATATTCTCATTTTTTCAAAGTTATTTAGGGGTATAATTGTAAATTATCAAAAAATATCAAATATAATTAAATTATATAATTGAAACACGCAAAAATAGTAATCCAGAACAAATAATTGGAACGGAGTGAGTATTATACTCCGTCTGTCCCGGTTTAATTGTTACGGGCTGATCGAGCACAATAACCAAGGATTGTGAGTGTAGAGTAAGTTGAGTGGAATTAATTTGTTATTATTAAGTGTGAAAACGTTACCTTTTTTTAGTATTGAGACAATTAAACTGGAACAGACGAAATATGAAAGTTGGATAATTAAACTGGGATGGAGGGAATATATATTTCCATGTGTATGGAATTTTGCTTGGCTATATGAAAATCATGGAAAGTAAAGGGCAGAGGAAAATGGATAGAAAAGCGATTAGAAAATTACTCTTTTACTACACTTAATTAACTTATTTTGAATGAATAATTTTATTTTTTTTAATTAAAATAAAAACCAGTCCCATCAAAATAAATTGAGAAACTACGAAATTAAGTCAATTAGTGAAGTGACACCGTATAGACTTTGATGAGACCCCACAAGACAAGGCGGGTCCCACGCAAACAGTGACGTGGCATCTTAGGTGTTGTCGGTTTGTCGTTGTCCCCGCGGACAAATAGGGTGGTGTCGGCATGAAAAGGTGACACGTGGCTTTTCCTTAGTGGCTTACGTCTTCTTCTCAAGGTTGAACACGTGGACCCCATTTTATTTTTACTCCCTCTGTCCCACGAAATTAGTCCCATTTGTCTTTTTTGTCCGTCACATCTAATTGTCCCATTTCCTAAAATGGCAAACTTGTTTACACTCATCAATAAAATATTAATTCCACTACACTCACTAACATTGGTTATCGTGCCAAAACCAAATGAGACTAATTACATGGGACGGAGAGTATTTCTTTTTCGGCATTGATGGAAATAATTTTTGGTGTGAGAATAAGTTGTTTTAGTCGGATATTTATGGCAGTAATTTGATGATGATGAAAAAAGTAATTTAATTTTTGGATAAATTTTAGTGCAATGGAACTAGTTATAAAATTAAATATTTAAAAAAGTTTTCAACGTTATTATTATTAAAAATATTAATTAATCTTTCTTTTTCATTATATTACTTTACTAGCTTCATTTTTTAAAATTATTTAAGGGTGTAATTGTAAATTATCAAATAAAAAAAATTAAATAATATAATTGAAGTATCCTAAGATAATAATATAGACCAAATAATTGAAATGGAAGGATTAGTATTATATCATCGCTTTTATTATTTAATTATATTACTATTCAAATATTAAAAGAATGTTATAATTTTTTTTTGAATAAGTGTACATTAATCTTAAACTTACATACCCAGATGTTCCTTTGGGAGCTCGAATGACCTTTCAATCACATGCAAGGTGCTTTAACCACTACACCCGGGACAAAGAATGTTATAATTAATAATGCGTATTGTATTAATTATCAAGTGATATGATATGGTTATTTAATAAGAGTAATGGGCTTAGGTTTGGATGGATCCATGCAAGTTGGTACATTGGCAAATAAATATAGCATATAATAATGCAAATTAAGTGGAGTAATAGAAGATTGCAAATGCAACACTCCAACCAACAAAATCTTTGCTTTTGACTAAATCAGTAGGTTGATTACTCATCTCATCATTGCTGGCTGTTTGAAATTTGAATGAAGTAATTATAGGTAGGACTTTAAATGATCTGAATTGTTTGTGAGCTATTTGGATTTTAATTTGATAAAAGTTAGTTCAAACTCATTTTCAGAAGCTTGTTTATTAAATGGATCAAACTTGAGCATCATAGTATTCGACTCATGAGAAAGTTGGTTAGCTAAAATTAATAAGAAATATGAAATAATTTATTTTATAAAAGTAATATTTTATGATTTAAGAGTAACCATAATAATAAATCTTTAAAGAGAATTTTGAATTTGAGCAAAAATATGATATTAATTTTGGAATAAATAACTTTTTATTTTAAAATAATAATGAATATTTTAAACATATTCTAAATTTAGAAAGTTTGTTAAGTCTCGATAAAGTTCGTGAACTTCAAAATATCCGATAAAAAACTCAAAGTTCGACTCGACATAACACTACTCGGCTCGACTCCGTTCAGAATATACCCTAATTATAGCATTTCATATCATATCATATATAGTTAAGGTTTTTTGAAATATCTACTGCAAAATCATGCTTCTTCTTCCATTGCAAATTACTGTTTTTTTACAAACAAAATTTCTTCAAGACCTGGACATACATGTTGATTAGGAGTACATTTGAATTTTTAGGTTATCAAAATAGGAACAAGTTTTGATGGGCCGGCCATCATAGGATGTTAAACATTTCACAATTATATTAATGGCCCAAACTCAATATAAAGACTTTTATTTTTATTATTCATCATCACTCACACCATCTCATTCACTTACAATACTCCTTCCGATTCCAATAATTTGGTCCGAATTATCATTTCAGGATGTTTCAATTATATGGTCTAATTTATATATTTGATATTATTTTTCTCTATTAGTTTATAATTACACACCTGAATAACTTTGGAAAATGTAAATATAAAATATAAGGTAAGGTCTCAGGTTAGGCACGCTTAAACGGTTTTAGGCAGTTTTATCCATTAACCTAAGTCAAACCCATCTAAATATACCCTAATTGGGGATCAATAAACCCTATTTGGGATGAGTGAACCCATTTGGGTAAGGATAAAACTCGCCTAAACCGTTTAGGCGTGCCTAATGCAAGTTTTTGCCAAAATATAATATTATGAAAATGAAAAGTTAATTAATGCTTTAAATAAGGGTAATGTTGAAAAGTTATTTGATTATTAAATATTTTTTTGACAAACGTGCAAGATCAAACTGAAATAGATAATCATAAGTTTTAGAGTGGTCCATGGACCATCATAACTTAGACAAGCGACCTAACATTCGTTATCAAACTATACAACCCTATAAGAGGCATCCAAATCAAGCGCATGTCTAGCGCAAAGCAAAAGTCCTCATCGGACCCCAGGGACGGAGGCACACTTGAAGCTTCATGGGGTTCTATTACATCTCGTTGGATTGAGTTTTATAATTTTTTTTTAAATATAACTAAAAAACCTTCCGGTCGTCTTTGGGGACGGCAATCCCAGCCCAAGACTGGCTTTGCCAGTGTCGGACCCGCTAACACTCTCACAGAACCAAGTGCCGAGGTCATCGAAAACTCATCCGAACCCATCACCCAGAGCTTGAGCCTAAAGAAACTCGAGAACAACCGTAGATGGCGCCTCCTAAGTCCGAAAAACATAAGATCCGCCCCCATCTCATGTGAGAGAATGATCAACGGGTCTTCAATGTGCACAATTGGAGCACTATATGGACACCATTAACTAGCTAAATTAGTAGATTATCTATAGCCACTGTAAGATAAGGTGTAGAATTCTTGCAAGGGATTTTGATGGGGGCAGTTCACTAAAAGTCCCACCACAACAGTCGATCAAGTAAAATAGAACTTTATTCCATCAAATGGTCCTATTCATAATGTTAGAATTTTGAATTAAAATAAGGTAACAGACAATGCAGAATTCGCATTATTTATTATACAATTCCGCGTAGCCTACAATTGTGCAGTCTATTTCAAAAGAAGATAGACGATGCGGGAATTATATATGCGTTGTCTATAAAGGGATAGACAATGTGAATATTCTCATTGTCTATCTTGTTATAGATAATACATATTTTCACATTATTTATCTTGTTATAGACAACACGGCTCATCCGCGTCGTCTATAACAGAATGATCTCTAATTCTTTGACAAACGTATTTGGGTGTAAATGACTTTGGGATTTTGATTTTCACAAAAATTTCAAAATTATACACGACGCGGTAGAACGCATTGTCTATATCAATATAGACAATGCAGTTTTCTCGCGACGTCGTCTATATCAATATATACGTGTTTTACCGTGTTGTCTATAATCGCCTATTTTTTTTACTACACGGCTACGCTCTCGCGTTGTCTTTTACGATATAGACAACACAAATAAGTATTCATGTTGTCTATATTGCGTTGTCTATAATATAATTTGTTGTAGTTAAGCAATAATACAACCAAATCTTTCATGTGTTTATTTTATGTGAAAATGACTAGATTGCTTTGAGCTTAGTAAGAAATTAATTCGAGTGTTAGAAACATATTTCCTGACTAATTTAATTTATGAAAACACCCTTTTATCCATCGAAGATAAATTGGTTTCTCCTCAAAAGAATGAAGGGCTTTAAACTCCAATAAAAAATCAACCTCATACATGTGATATTTTTAATCTATATGCATAAAAAATAATTATATCACGTAAATATAACGTTTTTGGATCCATATATATACTTGAATATTTGGGTTGGGTACAATAACTTTCTTATAGTGATCTGAAAAATATATAGATTTAAGTAAATCACAGATGAAATTTCAATGCATATAATATTTCAATCTTGAGTATTACCCCTTAGATTCAATAGAGTTAAATAATATATAGTTTTCAATAAACACAAAAATATGGTCCTACCATTTTCAGATCCTTGAGATAATCTAAAATACAAACAAACACGTGTTCTATGTTATTTTCCCTAATAATAATGTAATGAACGTTTTTTTTAATGGTTGAAATTTGTTATTGTCTAGATTGTACACTGAACATTGTCATAAAATCTCTTTAAACAATATTATTTTTCAACCCAAAACATTAATCCTGTCTATAATTAATAAATTACGTATTTGATATACTTTGGAAATATATAATTAATTAATAATAGTAATAATAATAATAATAATAATAATAATAATAATAATAATAATAATAAAAATCAGACACATGTAGCCTATTCTCTCATTGGATAAACCTCATCTTTGTATAAGAGTTTACCAACTATACATAAGAAATAAATTATTTCTAATGTGAGGGTAATATGTTGTTTACTTATACGCTTAGACTTTGAATTTACTAAACTAAATAAAATCATAATGATTGGTGTGTGACTATAAATTTATGCGATCAATAACGCTATAAAAATTATAATATGCGAAAGCATATCTTTAGAAAAAAGGGTCTTTAATAAAATTGAATCACATGGTTGAAATAGAAGAAATGGATGACTCACAACTTTACATTATATAAATTTAATTGGTGGTGTCACATTCATAGTCATGCCATGAAAAAGACAATTGAGCGAACACGTGTTAGTATTTTGTGGTGCAAAGATATATAATTAATTGAATCTCATGTTTATGAATATGGGATTCTCAATTGCATCAATAATAATAGGTCTTATGTTGTGATTTTGATTTCAAATAATGCATAGTTTTATAATTGGATTTTGCACATGAATTCGAGAAGTCAATTTCTAGTTAAATAAAAAAACAAGAAAATGTAGAAAATAATATATATGAAACAAGGATGATTGATGATCAAGGTAATGCAATAACACAAACTTAATTGGAATGGTAATGGTAATTGGCTCTTCTTTGGTTATTCAAATTACTAGGTTATAATTTTGCTGCATTGTTTGTAGGCTGTAGCAGAAGCAAAAATATATACTCCCTCCGTCCTGCTAGAATAGGTCCACTTACCGAATTTGGCGTTCCAATTAAATTGGCCTCTTTCCAAAAATGGCAATTTTTTCACACACAACAATAAAATATTCATTCCACTAAGTCATTCTACACTCACAACTCTTAATTTCCGTGCCGAAAAGAAAAAGGCCTATTAAAATGGGACGGAGGGAGTAATATGAATCTTGGTTTTTGCAAATGAATATTTAGGAGCATTAAAATATATGGTTTTATCAAATGTATTCGTGAGAGATCTATTTTACTTAATCTCAATTTTGTTAAATATTATAAATTAATAATAATAAGTAGTGGAAGCAATAATAAAAATAATACTCCCTCCGTTCCGGGTCTCTTGAGACGTTTGACCGGGCACGGAGGTTAAGAAAAAGTGATTAGAAGAGTTAGTGTGGTAGGATTAGTAGGTTAATGATTAGGAGAGATAGTGGGGTATGAGTAGAGTAGGTTTAGTGGGTAATTAATTAATAAAAACTTTCAAAAAAGGAAACGTTGCAAGTGTTCTGGGACGAACCAAAAAGAAAAATGTTGCGAGTGTCCTGGAACGGAGGGAGTAATAATAATAATAATAATAATAATAATAATTATTATTATTATTATTATTATTATTATTATTGATCACTAGAAAATGAGGAGTGGTGTGGTCGTAGCATATCAACAAACAACACGTTTCTCAATATATAACATCCAAACACCTCTCTCTCTCTCTACATAAACACCTTTTGGACTTCACCAAGAGTCGAAACATGCATGCCGCTGCCACCTTATCCACACCTCCTCCAGCCAGCCTTACTAAAAAGAGAAGCCAATGCCCCTCCCATCAATTCTTCCATTTATATCACCAACTACCTTTCATTGCCACTTATACAGACTTATACCCATACAGACATCTTATTATAACTTCAATTTATATCTATAAGATTCAGTTTGAATCACATCTTTTCTTTAATAGAAAAAACTTTTTTTTTTCTTTTTTGGGGGTTTTTCTTTTACATCAAGAGTTAATTTCAAGGCTACTAAACTCGATGTAACTAACTAATCCTCAAACAACTTTGTTGTAAAACGTATTCAACAATGTTTCCATCGGATTCATGTACATAACATAATGCATCAAAAATAATCGTACACTTTCGTATCATCGCCTCTAAATTTTAGGTCTGATAATTGGGTCGGGTTGGATTGCGACCTAATATTAACACATTACATGCTAATTCGAATTCGACTCATTTATTTTTTCGGGTCTGGAAAATCAACCTAAATACTCCCTCCGTCCCTTGACATTAGTCTCATTTTTCATTTTCGTCTGTGCCGCAGAATTAGTCTCATTTCCTAAAATGGAAAAAAATCTTCTCACATCAATAAAATATTAATTTCACTACACTCACAAACATTGGTGACTGTACCAAAAACAAATGGGACTAATCACAGGTGGATCTACACTTGGGCTTGGGGGGGCCTAGCCGAATTTTTTTTTCGTTTTTATAGAGGCGTGATTCGGGATTTTTTGAATTAGCCCCCCTCGTAAAGAAGAAAAAAAGGATGAAAATTAGAAAAAAAAATATGATACGAAAGGTTGAAGTCTAGTGGAGGCAAAAAAAAAAAATCCAGCCCCCCTCACCGGAATTTTCTGGATCCGCCACTGGGGCTAATGCCAAGGGACGGAGAGAGTACAACTGTTTATTTCTAGATCAACCTTAAATGACTTGTTTAATTATGACGAAAATTTTAACCTTAATCAAATCAACATGATCTGTTTACTATAATATGACTCATTTGACATGAAAATTTTCATATTTAATTAATTGATTAATTTAATTAGCGGGTCATATAGATTTCGCATGTCGATCCGAACCCGACACAGTGTTTAGCTAGGTTCATAGCTTGATACAACCTATTTACTCCCTCCGTCCCACTTAAATTATCCACTTTTCCTTTTTTGTTCCTCTCATTTAATTGTCCATTTAAAATGAAAAGTTAATAAAATATTCCTTCCATCCCGTCATATTAGGGACGGAGGAGAATGCACAAAGAGTTGTTAGTGTAAAAGATTTAATATTTTATTGGTGAATATGAAAGACTTTATCTTTTTAAGAAATATGACTAATAAATGGGACATACTGAAAGAATATGAAACTAATATGACAGGACGGAGAAAGTACTAATTTTATCTATCTCTACTTGCGTTGATTATTGTGCCCGATGAAAGTAAATTATTTGACCGGAACGGAGAAAGTATATAATATTAAATTCGTACTAAATTATGTCGAATTAGAGATTGTCGCTCCTACCTCTAATCTTGAGTCGATTGTTCTATATATGTAAATCTTCATGTAATTAGGTTAATTCAGTTTCATTTACATTTTTATTATTCCACTCATTAATACAATATTCCACACACATGGACCAATCATATCTGTCCGCGTATGTGTTCCACGTCAGCAGGGATAATTCAAGGAATATGCTGAAGCCTCAAACTACTACTTAAATAAAACCCTGAAGCTAAAGCAGACTAATACTGTTTATACGAATATCCTATTTTATCCTCTCATTAAAATAAACACCCATGTTTCTATATCCAATCAATTTTATTTGTTTTTTAATTTATCTATTTAGTTTCGAATATTTTTTAAATCATTGATTTTGGTAGCCCCTCCCCACCCCCTCCCCCTCCCCCTCCCCCTCCACCTCCCCTCCCTATATAAACAGACACACCTCTCTACTCTATAATCGAATGGAATCAAAAACGAAAATGGAATGGGGTAAAAAAACGAGAATGAAGAGAGTGACTGACCCCTTCGATGATCATGCCAAGGCTCGGATCGTCGGCCACGATTTCATCAATGGATTGCATTACGTCAGCAGCGGCAGCGACCACAGTGACGACCACCTCAATTCTTCCACCCTCTCCGACGACCTTTTCCTTGGATTCGACGACGGCGAAGCCTCGGAGCCGGCGCCGGAGGGTGTTGAGCCGGATTTGGACTGCGATCGCTCAATTTCCGACTCGATTTCCGCATGTGTTGATCTGATCGGGCGGATTATGGAGGATGGGAGAGACGAGTTTAAGAGATTGCTTAGGGTTCACGTTTGGAGAGCGGCGGAGATTTTTTCGTGCCTCAGATCGAATAAGCAGATCATGCGGAGGAATGTGATGGCGTATTTGAGGAACTGCGGCTACAATGCGGCGGTTTGCAAGGCCAAGTGGGAGACCTGCGGCGGCCTGACTGCCGGGAGCTACGAGTTCGTCGACGTCGTACGGGCGGAGACTTCGGTGAGGTATTTCGTTGACCTAGATTTCGCGGCGGAGTTCGAGATCGCGCGGCCGGTGAGCTCGTACGAACTCCTGCTGCGGCGTTTGCCGAGGGTATTCGTCGGGAGCGGCGAGGATTTGAGGCAGATTCTGAGGGTGGTGAGCGACGCCGCGAGGCGGTCGTTGAAGAGCGGCGGCCTCCACATACCGCCGTGGAGGAAGCACCGCTTCATGCAGAACAAGTGGCTCGGCCCATACCGGCGGACGACGAGCGTGTTCCCGGCGGAGTTTTCGACGCCGTCAGCGGCGAAGCATTTTTATGGCGTCAAGTGCACGGCAGTCGGATTTGACGCCGCCGCTAACGGCGGTCATTTACTGTTGCCGGCGGCGGGCCGTACGAGATGATAATATATTATTACTCCCGTATTATTTCGGATTATTAAATTGAGAAAAATGAAATTTTGCATTTTGAAGGATTTTTTATCGTCTTGTGCTGTGCGCGCAGATAATTTAAAATCAATTTTGATTTTATGGGCACACGTTGAACTCGTGGCGGCGCAGATTAGCAAGTGGCCACGTGTAAATATTAAACAATATAGATAAATGTAAATATAATTTTTTTTAAATAAGTATACATTAATCTTAAAATACACACTAATGACTCTAGTCTACTTTATGGAGTTAATTGTAATGTTCTTGTCATTTGGATAGAAGATTTTCTTAATTGGTTAATAGGGATTATTTGACTTAATATTTGAAACGTTTTTTCTTCTTAAAAAAAAATGTTTGGAGTTTTACTTTCTTTGGCATAGAAGTTTTGGAGCACAAATTATTTATAAACTATATCTACCACATGATTTCCCTAATCACAAAAACTTTCTATTAGAAGGTATAGTTGCATTTATTTACTAAAACAATGTTGATGTGGATCCTTCCTTTGTACAATGTAAATTGGAGTAGCAATAATATTGAAAAAGAATGTTCACATTCACATATATCCAGTTGGCATTATATCTAAAAACATTTGGACTCAATTAATTAATTTAAGTAATGTTACTCTATATTCGAGTTCGGGTCAATCTCGGGTGACCCGTGAACCCATTTGACCCACCAATAATATTAATTATTATTATTATTATTTATAAAATATAATTAAATAAAAATTTAATAAATAAAATATAGCCTAAAATCAAAATTTTTAAATAGTTAACACAATTTTTTAATTTTTAAAATAATTAACACAATTTATTAATTTTTAAATTAATTAACACATTTTTTTTAAATTTTAAAATAATTAAACAGGTCATTTTGGGTCGACACGAAAATAAACAGGTTGAGTTCGGGTTGAGATTTCTGACCCTAAAAAATATACGGGTTGGGTTCGGGTTAGCGTGTCGCTTGTTATTATAAGGTCACAATCCGACTTGCCAACCCGAACCCGACCCATTTACCACCCCTAATTAGTAAACACTAGGGATGAAACAATGATTTCTGAATTTAAAAGGAGGAGACAAAAAAGCGCATTGCCCTTTGGCTTTGGTTGGTTGTATACTTTAAATAAGGGTTGCCGACCCTTTTCCCTTTCCATTTGCTACTCTCTCTGCCTTCTACCCTACGCCGGGAGCCAATGCCATTTTTCCAAAGGCTAACTAGTCCTTTATTTTGACTTCTATGGCATCATCTCCACTTTCTCTCTCAATCAATTTACAACCTAAGACCTAAGTATCGCTCAACCACTTGCAATTTTAAAACATCAAATAAACATATTCCATCATACATTGTACCAATAATAGTCCATCATACATTGTACCAAGAATAAGGGTGTGCAATGCCGAAACCGGCCGAATCTGCTAACTCAAATTAATTTAGTTGGTTTGATAGAAATGATTTGCCGGATTTGGTTTACAAAATCTTAAATCGGATGTTTTGGTTTGACCGGCGGTTTGAAGAGTGAAATCGAGGTATAAATAAAATTATTTTAAATATAATAATAATAATAAAAATTAAAAAAATATTATTTGACAGAAAGCTAAAATATCAATTATATTGATATATATATATCATGCTTATAATCCTTCGAATTGCAACCCTATAAATTAACTTATTTTTCATTCTTTCTTACAACCACAACATTGTTTATTTAATACTTATCTCCTATTTATAATTAATGACAAACGAAATATTTATTTTTTATCATTCTTTTATTAATATTTTAATAATCAAATGATATACAATTTTTATAATTTTCATTATTAGTTGAATAATCTTTCAAATCGTTTAAATCAACCAAACCCAACCATTTTAATATAATATGGTTTGAAGCTGATTTGGTTAATAAAAATTTCAAACCGTACCTATTAATTTAATCTGTATTTCGACCCTCAAATCGGCCAAACCAGACTGTGCACACCCCTAACGAAGATGATAGAGTTAAGGCAATAAAATTAATATTTAAAAATTAATTTAGTGAGTTATGATACACCATAGGAAAATAACATGAGTCAGTCAAACAGAAAATTATATCGAGTATTTATCTCTAAATAAATTGATTTAGACAGATATGCTTTCTTCCCGCCGAAAGATTTCGAATCGTTAGTACATCGGGAACTTGGGATCGACATCTCGTGACCATGACTCGAGTCCCCCGATGATGTCCTTAGCAAAGGCAAAACCCTTGTGGTGGAGGTACTCAACGGCCCTCTGAGAGTCGTTGCCTCTTCGGCAGATCACATACAGGCGAGGAACTCCGTTGGTGGCTGCACTGATTTCAGACAACCTTGCTTCCAAGCTTGCGAAAGGAATGTTCAATGAATTCGGGAGGGAGATGATCTTGTAGTGATGTGCAGGCCTCACGTCTAACAGTATATGCGCCTCGCCTTTCGACTTCCTCTCGTTGTATTCCTTGCTGCTTATTCTGGCCTCCGATGGAAGCAGCTTCAACTTCAACGGAGACTGCAGTAGTGAATGTTAATCATTAGCTCAGATTATATGTACATTTACATATCATATCATGTATGTTAAAATCAAGCAAATAAACAATATAGATATAGACCACGAATGGATGATAATGTAAATGCCTTGAATATATTTTGTCGAGCATGAGAAGAAGAGGACGTGATATGGAGCAAAACCACGTGTTTGGCGAGAATGGGTGTGAGCCTACTTCCGTTGGGGGCAGTGGCTTTGATTTACGGTGACTTAGTTTAATTTAATTATATTTGATTTTTAATTTAAATATTTATTTCCTAGTTTATTTGAATCCACATTAGGGTTAACTTTACAGCAAGTAAAAATATTACTCTCTCCGTCCCACACGAATTGTCCCTCTTTCCTTTTTCGTCCGTCCCACACAAATTGTCCCCTTACCTAAAATGGAAAGTTAATACACACTAACTAATAAAATAATAATTTTATCTATCTCTACCACATTCCACTACATTGGTTATTGTGCCATGTCCCAAGGGGACAATTCCCTTGGGACAGAGGGAGTAGTATTTTGGGAGTGTTAATTCGCTTTGGCAACGGCAATCCATAATCAGTAAATCTGCAATTTAATAATTTGCCATGCCAAACATAAAGAGTGTCTAAAGAGAATCTCATGAGTTATATATAAATAGAGATAGAGAATGGATCAAATGCCAATAGCTTAGAATATGTTAAAGAGGAATAAATCCAAGATCCTTCATTTTGATGAATAAATGATCAAGATTGAATTTTTTAGATTGACAGCTATTTACTTTGATGTGGGTGGTTATGCAGTTCAATGAAGCATTACATATACTCCCTCCGTCCCAGATTAATAATCCCGTTTGCTTTTGGCACAATAACCAAGGCATGTAAGTGTAGAATGAGTTGAGTGCAATTAATATTTTATTGTTGAGTGTGAAAAGGTTGCCTTTTTTAGAAACAGGACTATTAAAGTGGGACTGACGAAAATGGGAAACAAGACTATTAAAATGGGACGGAGAGAGTAATATATTAACTGATCAAGCATGATTAACATTTTAGCAAAAATAATTTTTTAGCACCGGATCTGCTCCCTATAGAGACGAGAAACCAATTATGGGGACTGTGACCAGAATGCAAAAGATGATCAATCAACAAACTAAATTGATAATTCAAGGTAACATTTAGGTAAAGGATCAAACAAGTCCACCTAAAGCTTCAAATCATTCTCTTAGCAAATCCAAATGATTTTACTTCATCATGTATGTGAGTTTTAAATATAAATAAAACAGGAAAAGATAATGAACAGAGGAGATTTGTACCGTGGATAGAGGAGATTGAGTAAATTTTTCGTAGTCAAAATTACAGAACTGATCTTCTGTCAATGCTGCATTTTCCCCACAGGCTTCACACTGGGGTGACCTTCCTCTAATTTTAACCTATTAAATGAAATATGAAACACAGAAAATAAGACATGCATCTGTTAGAAATTAAGAAATTTACAATGAGCAACAGTAATTTAAGTTTTTTATGAGGAAATTACATGACATCAGGCTACAGGAATATCAATATAGATTGAATGGCGAAAACAAGGAAAGAGACCTACAACACGAATTCGTGCAGATAGTGCATCAAATAGAAGCATTCTCCCTGACAATGGTTCCCCAACTGCACCAGCAACTTTTATAGCCTCCAGGGCTTGGAGACACCCGATAATACCTGGAACTGAATTCAAATGCAGCAAATACGAGATCATCAAAATCACTACACCCGTCTTCAAACATTTACCAGAATTTAGGAGCACAAAAGATAATAAAGGCAGTACATGTTCAATACTTCTAATAAAGACATTACACGTTCAATATACCTACTCCAAGAACTCCACTGTCTGAACATCTTTGACATGCTGTTGTCGGGGGTGGAGTAGGAAATAAGCAACGATAGCACGGACCTCCATTGTAATTGTAAACAGTTAGCTGCAAAAGCAAAAAAGCATGGATAAACAACATAACTGAGAAGCAAAAGCAGCCTTTTTACATTGGAATGAACTAACATCAACTATATACTAACTTAGTAACCAAAGTGTAATGAATTAAGCAAAAGTGGCCTTTTTTACATAGGAATGAACTAATGTTAACTAAATAAATTTGTCATTAGTAACCAAAGGGCAATGAATTAAGAACAAAACGCACCTGTCCTTCCAGCCCCAGGGCAGCTCCAGAAATTAAAGGCTACAAGCATAGAGAGATGTTTAGTGAGTGAAGTTCCATATGCTAACAAGATGAAGCAATCTAGTATTAGGGCACTAGAAAAGAAATCAGCATCTTATACAGAGTAAAAGCTACTGAAAGAAGAAAAGGGGAAAAAAAGAAAGAAAAGATTCATATAATGCATTTTGTATGCTTATTGCTTAATCTCTCAAACAAGTACATAACAAACAAATGCTCACCTTTCCCAACACCACACAACAATCACTGATCATGTAACGGCTGGGTACATTATCCGTAGCATCAACAACAATGTCATACCTATTGTACAAGAAAGCGGCACAAAATGAAATCCAATCCACTGCCAACTACAAACAAGGCATGCCTTGAGAATCAAAATAGAGATGGAATACCGTACTCTCTCATAATCTCCAAGGCGTTTGATGTTCGAAATGCTTCTTTGTGCTCTACTATTTGAACAGACGAATTTATCCTAAAAGAAACAATAACAAGATAAATAAATAAACAAAAAAATAATACAATTTCATCCTCAGTTTTGTTACAGTAAAGAAAACTACAGCGAAAATGGACAGGCCAGCTTACGCGCGGCATGCAGCAGCAGCAGATTCTACTTTTGATCTCCCAATATATGCTTCGGTGTGAATTATCTAGAAGAATAATGATAATAATTAGTTTAACAGTGTATAAAAATGCAAATCATCTTAAACAAGGGTAAAAGCAAATGATGCATTGCACCTAATAAATTCAAACTCAGTCATCAGATAATAAAGCAGATACCATCAAGATTGAAGCTTCAATCACACATTAAAGTACATAACTGAGATTGGAGCTTTAATCTATCTACCTGCCTGTGCAGATTGTTGAGCTCCACCACATCGTGATCAACGATCCCCACACGGCCTGGAAACATCGCGCAAATCCAAAACATCAGCAAGTTCATTCCACTCAAAAAAATAAATAAATAAACAAATAATCAAAAATAGTGACTAATGACGAGACGAAGAAGAAATTACACACCGACGCCGCAAGCCGCGAGGTATAGCAGAGCGGGAGAACCCAAGCCGCCGGCGCCGATAACCAAAACCGAAGACTTCAACAGCCTCTCCTGCGCTTCAACGCCGAAGGATGGGAGGATCAGATGGCGGCTATACCTATAAATCGCATCCGCCGACAATTGGCCACCGGGAGATGGCTCCGGCGAAGTGAGGCGCGGGACACAGCACTTGTCACCGCCGGCTACATCATCAGAGGAGCATGTGCTGAGCTGTGCTTGCAGAGATGATATACGGTCGTCAATCTCCGCCTTGGCTTTCTGTAGAGCGGAGATTTCCCGGCGGATTTCCGCCGCCGTTTTGGCGACTCCGTTTAAATTCATTGCAGGTCGCCTTTTTTTTCTTAGTTGGAAGTGGAGAGGGAGAGATAGGGTTTTGATTTTGTCTCGATCTAATTAAAATCCTAACCTAAAACTTCATTTCCTAGTATAAAAAATATTTTAATAATCAATTGAATTTAAAAATATCGAATCTAAAATTGAAAATGTTTATAATTATGCATTAGTATTCAGTTCAGATTCTTTAGAATGTAAAAGCTAATTTAATTATCTATTTAGAATATAATTGTGAATTCTCAATTCATAATCAAATTATAAATTCTCATTTAGGATGGAAAAGGTTCCAAAAATTCTCAATCCGTGACCCCAAAATCATAAAATTCTCAATCAAGTAACTTAATATTAGGTCCTACATTGAGAATTTAAGGAATTTTTCAGATCATATTGTAGAGATTCGAAAATATATTGATCGGGACTCTTAGAATTGGATTAAAAAAATAACAGAATTAAATGCAAAATATAAATGCGATGAATTGAATGCGAAATAACAAGATGGAATAAAGCGTATATTGATAGTGTATTTTGACAGAGTTTAAGCTAGCATACATCGTGAAAAAAGATACCGAAAAATTAATTTAGGATCTCCCTTTTATAGGCACATTACAAGGTGTTTGGGCCTAGCTAAAATTGGTGACGACCTCGATTTTTCGGAACTCTAAAAATCTCGAGATTAGTTAAGACTGCGCAGCTCCTCTCCAACGGCTCTCTTCTTATCCATTCGTTCGAGGTCGGGCTCGGATCCAACCTTGGGGTTGATTTTAGGACCCGAACCTAAATTCGGCCCGATTATCAGTACGGATCCTGACTCAGTTCCTGGGCTGTGCCTAGTTGGGTTTTAGGTCATTGGACCTCATTCCTCTTGGTTCGCTTCACGAGCACGAATAGATTTTTATTTGATTTGGGTTGCCCATTAATAAAAAGTTTATTTAATATTTTTAATATATATCAAATTTATAATTTATTGAGCTCTTTAAAAGCTTAAGGGTGATTTATATAATTGTAATTGCAAATTGACAAAATCATTCAAACACTAGTGAGTGTTTCACATTTATATAGTTTCAATTCCAAATGAGTAAATATTGTTATTTTTGTAAGAAGTGAAAAATACACTTGTCTACAGACTAAGACAAGTAGCAATACCATTAACGAACTCCGCCGCTTCTCATGTTCTTCCCTCCACTCACTCTCTCTCTCTCTCTCTCTCCCCCTCTCTCTCTTTCCTCTCATACGCCAGCCACCTGGAAACCCAGACAGCCACCGGAAAAACAAACCACACCGCCACCGCCACCAAGAATGCCTAGAGGGAGACACAAGTTCCTCCCTTCCACCGTCTGTCTCCTCTTAACAACAATCTTCGCCGCCATCACCCACCGCGCTGCATCCTCCGATGACGGAGCCGTCATGGCCAAGCTGGCCGAATCCATGATCCCAACCCCCGACGGCTGGGGCGGCCCCGATTTCTGCCGATGGCCCGGCGTCACCTGCGATAAACCCAACAAAGTCAGCTCCATCAATCTCTCATCCAAATCTCTCACCGGAATATTGCCGCCGGAGATGAACCAGCTCTCCGACCTCAAGACCCTCAGCCTCCAACGGAACAGATTTTCCGGCCCGGTGCCGCCGCTCTCCAACCTCCGCTCCCTTCAGCAAGTCAATCTCGACGACAACGCTTTCACTTCCATGCCTCCGGGCTTCCTCTCCGGCCTAACGAGCTTGCAATTCTTCAGCATCAACAACAACATCAATCTCCCGCCATGGACACTCCCCACCACGCTCAGAGATTCGAGTTCTCTCTCTAGCTTCCTCGCCAGCAAGGCCAACGTCGTGGGTGAGATTCCGGACATCTTTGGGTCCCTCCCGAATTTCGCGAACCTCAGACTTTCTTACAATAACATGACCGGTTGGTTGCCGTGGTCGTTTGCGAAATCTGGGATTCAAACCTTGCTGCTTAATAACCAGATGGTGGGATTTTCTGGGCCGATCGATATTCTCGGAGATATGCCGAGTTTGAGAGAGGTTTGGCTCCATGTTAATCAGTTTTCCGGCCACATTCCCGACCTTTCTTCTTGCACGGAGCTGAGAGATCTCCAACTCCGCAGCAATCAGCTCACCGGCATCATCCCTCACTCTCTCACTAAGCTTCCAAAGCTTCAAAACGTCGCCTTGCAGAATAATGTGTTTCAGGGTCCAATCCCCAGTTTCCGACAAGGCGTCCAAGTCAACCTTGGAAACACCAACCACTTCTGTCTCCCCACCCCCGGCCCCTGCAATCACCAGGTAACAGTAATGCTCGAGATTGCAGCTTCGTTGTATTATCCAATGGCGTTGGCAGAAGCCTGGCAAGGAAACGATGCATGTCAGCAATGGCAGTTTGTTACCTGCGAGAAGGGAAAAGTTGTTGTCATCAATTTCGGGAAGCAGAAGTTTGATGGCATAATCTCAGCTTCCTACTCCAAACTATCAACCTTAAAATCTCTATACTTGAATGATAATCACCTCGTGGGAGTCATACCTCATACCTTGACAAATTTGAAGCATCTCTTGATTCTTGATATCTCCAACAACAATATTTCCGGGAAAGTCCCTTCATTCCATGCTTCACTGACGTTGAACCTCCAAGGCAACCCGTTCATCGGAAAAGTCGTCGCGATCACTTATCCGAGAGGGCGGCCGCCGCCCGGTGCATATATAGATGAATTAGATTCCTCACTTCCCACATGGGTCATCTTCCTCATCGTTCTTGTCTGTCTATCGACACTTGCATGCTCAGCGTTTGTTGTCTACCGATGCTGCTGTAATAAGCCGATAAACAGATACAAATGGTTCAACAACTCAGACCAAACCATGGAGGAGACAACAGATTACAGCAAAGGCACCAATCATAACATGGAGGAGACAACAGATTACAATGTTTACGATGGCGGGAACATCATCATACCGATTGAAGTCCTGAGGAAAGCGACAAACAATTTCAGTGAGAGAAACATACTGGGAAAGGGAGGATTCGGCACGGTATACAGAGGAGAGCTCAGCGATGGCACTAAGCTAGCAGTTAAGAGAATGGAGGCCTCCATGATCAGCGGCAAAGGCCTCCACGAGTTCAAGGCGGAGATCGAGGTTCTTACATCGGTCCGGCACCGGAACTTGGTCTCCCTCCATGGCTTCTGCAACAACGGCAGTGAGAAGCTGTTGGTGTACGAGTACATGCCGCAGGGGTGTTTGGGTGAGCATCTGTTTGAATGGAGGAAAATGGGGGCGACTCCTCTGACGTGGAATCAGAGAGTGAGTATAGCTCTGGATGTTGCTAGAGGGGTTGAGTATTTGCATAGCATGGCGAACCAGAGCTTTATCCATAGAGACTTGAAGCCGACGAATATTCTTCTTGGAGATGACATGAGAGCTAAGGTTTGTGATTTCGGGCTGGTGAGACAAGCACCCGATGCTGACTGCTCTTTTGAGACAAGGCTGGCAGGAACGTTTGGTTATCTTGCTCCTGAATATGCTGGTATGTCATGATACATCCATAACTTATATATTTATATAAAGTTGTGATCAAGTGCTAAAATTAAAATTTTTGTTAAATAGGAATGAATAGCAGTCATTGGATTTAGATGATAAAAACTTGTGTTAGGCACGCTAAACAATTTAGGCGGGTTTTATCCATACTCAAATAAGTTCACTCATCCCAAATAGGGTTTATTAATCTCCAATTAGTATATAGGAGAATTAGATGGGTTTGACTTAGATTAATGGATAAGACCCGCCTAAATCGTTTAGGCGTGCCTAACCTGAGACCTTCTCGATTTGGATTTATAGCATCAATAGTTGAGATAATTAAAGCATCAAATTTTGAAAATTTAAGCATATTTTCATTCGTGCTTAATTGTTTTAAGCATGATTTATAAAATAATTAAGCATGAAATCTTGAAAAAAAAATATCAACCATTGATTTTTTTAGATGAATGATGTAGATTTATTCCTATTTAACACAAACCAGCTTTTAGCATGAGATCTAGTCTCTATCTATAGAGAGAGAGTTGTGATCAAGTGCTAAAATTAAAGTTTGTGTTAAATAGGAATGAATTTCAACCATGGGATTGATAGCATCAAATGGTTGAAATTAAAACATAAAAAACTGAAAAATTAAGCATAATTTTCGTTCGTGCTTAATTGTTTTATAAATCATGCTTAGTTTATATAAATATGATTTATAAAACAATTAAGCACGAAATCTTGAAAAAAGTATTAATTTCAACCATTAATTTTTTAAGATAACCTATTTAACATAACTATTTTTTAGCATGAGATCCACTCCATATATATATATACACAGAGAGAGAAAGAATGGATCATGTAAAAAATTCTTCTGTAAGAAAATAGAATAAATCTTATCCATTAGATCTGAATAAATTAATGGTTGATATACAATCAAGCAACAACTAAAACACAATCGAGCAATTGCTTGATTGTGTTCTAGTTGTTGCTTGATTGTGTTACAATTGTTGCTTGATTGTATATCATCCATTGATTTACTCAAATCTAATGGATTATATTTATAGTTGTCAACTGAGCCAGCCCGGGGCAGGGTAAACCCACCAATTAAGTGGCCCGGCACGGCCCGGGACCACTGTTGAGATGGGCCGTGCCGGGCCGGACCATTTTGTATTTCTCTTGGCCCAGCACAACCCAGGACCACAATGAAGTGGGCCTGAACCGGGCCTGGGCCGGGTCTTTGGTGGGCTTGAAGTGGACCTCAGGTGGGCCAGAGATGAGTTTAAAATGAATTATAATTTTTATTTTTTACTCATTTTAAAATAATTTTTAAGGAATATTTCTAATTTTTCATTAAAGAAACTTAATTTATTTAGGTTAGATTTAATTATGAACACTTAAAATTATTTATTTTGTAGCTAAATTAATAGAAAGAATCAAAATAACTAGTTTAAAATAATAAAAACTAAGAAATATTTGAGATGGGCCACAACCGGGCCTGAGATGGGCCGGTCTTGGGCCTGGGCTGGTCAGGGCTTGGACCTGGGCCTGGGTCGGGCTGGTCCCGTGCTCAGATGGACCTGGGCCTGGCCCGGACCTGGACTTCAAAAAAAGACCAATATGAGCCCATCGAATCACTTAAGCCCGGCCCGCCAAACCCATTTGATTCGTGGGTCGTTCTTGGGCCAGGCCTCAGCCGTGCTGGGCCGTGTCGGCCCGGCCCACTTGACAACTCTAATCAGATTCATTCTTTTTTCTTAATGAGAATTTTTCTCATCGGATCCGCTCCCTATATTAGGGGTGTTCGCGGTCCGGTTCGGCCGGTTTGGAAGGAAAACTTCGGCCAAACCGATAGGTACGGTTTGAAAATTTTTCAAACCAAACCGGCCAAATAATTTTTTGAAACCAAACCGGCCAAACCATATAAAAACGGTTTGGTCCGGCCGGTTTGACGGTTTGAAAAGAAATATGTTTCAACTTTCAACAATCTACTATAATTTGTAGAAAACTAGGGCCTAAATACAAATTAATTATTTTATATTATTTGTTACTACTTATAATAATATAATTTTTATTCTAAAAATCTTATATTTATAATTTAATGTAAATCAAAAGAAACACATGGGTCGAATGTATTAAAATTATAACCTTAAAATTCAAATGTAAAATTGAAAGAGATGTGTAAAATTATTTTTATAAAGTTCATGCTTAATTTATCTTAAGGAAATTATATAAAATAATATTATTTAATGTTAATACTTATTAGTTTATTTTTGATAAATAAAAAAATAAAACTTAAACTATAGTATGTTGGCCAATAAATTTGAACATGGGTTAATTGTATGAAAAAGTAGAAACTTAACAAATGAGCTACAAATTATATTAATTAATTATACTATATATATATATATATATATACATATATATACGGCCGGTCCGGCCCAAACGGCCGGTTTGAGTCTCCAAACTGTAACCAAACCAAATTTATCCGGTTTTAAAATTTTCAAACCGCCAGTTTGAAAATTAAATTTAAAACCGGCCAAACCGGCCAAATTAATACGGTTCGGCCGGTTTGACCGATTTCGGCCAAACCATGAATACCCCTACCCTATATATATGTATATATATTAAAATATATGTTAGATACATCTGTATGATAAAATATTAAAGAAAAATGCATTTGTCCACGGCTGAAAAGTGAATCAGCTAGCTAGGGTACTTTGGAGGGTTTTTTTTTTATTGGATAATTGATGCATTTCAACATTTTTTTTAACAAATTAATGCATCTTTTATCAAACCAAATTTTAATAACATTTAATATGTAAAATTGATGTTTTTTTTTTTTTTATCATAAACATTAACATGCATCAATTCTGCATAAATGATGCTTGGGTCATGTATATTTTTATTGCACCAATTGATGCATTTTTAAGCCGTAAACAAATGCATTTTTCTTTTTAACATATTAACAAATAAATTCAACATATAATCACTAGATATATGTATGATATATATAATACAAATAAAATAATCATTGAATTGAATGAACAGCCACAGGAAGAGTAACCACAAAAGTGGATGTATACGCCTTCGGAGTGGTGTTGATGGAGCTCGTCACCGGGAGAAAATCCTTGGACAGCAGCTTGCCGGATGAAAGCAGCCACCTGGTGACGTGGCTCCGGCCGCGCCTCCTCGACAAGGACAGCATGAGAGAGGCGGTGGACCCTGCGCTCCGACCGGAGCTGAACGAGGATGTGTTTGAAAGTATATGGACGGTGGCGCAGCTGGCCGGCCACTGCACCAGAGAGTGCAGCCAACGGCCGGACATGAGCCACGCCGTGACGGTGCTGTCGTCGCTGGTGGAGCAGTGGAAGCCGTGCTCCGGTGAAGAGAACTTCGTGGTGGACATCAGCATGAGCCTCCGGCAAGTTCTGCAGAAATGGAAAAACAATGAGGAGTCGTCGTCTATAATTTCTACTGATTATATCAATCAGAAAAGATATTGAATTTAAATGTATGTGCCACTATATATATGTATATGTATATGGAATATGTGTTTCTCAATTGTGCCTTGCCTTGGCAAAAATGTCATTTCCATCCATCAAGGTTATATGTTCACTTTCTTTCTCAATGTTTTTGCCTTGTTTATCTCTTGATTTAGGAAAAATTATTGATTATATCAATGGCGGATCTAATAAGGAGTTGGAGTTGGCTCTAGCTTCTCTAGCCGAATTTTTATTTTTTCGGTTTAATAATAGGACGATATAATGTTTTGTGATATACTAATTCTTTTCATTGGCAAGTCATTAAGAAGAAAAAGGTTGAAATTGAAGAAAATAAAGTGTGAATGAGCTGAGAGACAAGATAAGCCAGGATTCCTTTCGTTTTAGTATTGCGGTTTTACAATATTATAGAATAGCTAGATTAGTTTTGATATATAAATTTTTATATAAATTTTATTATTACTATAAGCTGATTTTTTTACTTAATTACATAATTTTTTTGTTACGTATAAAATTAATGAAGCCCCCTCTACGAATTATTTCTCGATCCGCCCCTGATTATATCCTATTTTATTGGTCAATTATAAAAAATATCATAATGTTTCAACCTTTCAATTAAAAATACCTTTTATTATGAAAAATACCCAATATTTCTCATGTCACTGTATTATATATATACTAACTTTTGATTTTGTTAATTAAAAATACTCTTCTTTTTATTTTTGATTTAATATGTCATATATATACCAATAAAGAAAGGAAATATCACGTTTGATTTATCAATGTTTTAACACCATTAGCAATTGAGAGTATTTTTAATTTGTGTGATTAAATATTAGGATATAAAAAAATATATTAAAATATTTTTTATAATTTAAAATATCAAAGAATAATTCAGTGATATAAAATATTAGAATATTTTTTTATAATTGATCAATATAATAGAGTATAATTAATAATTCTCGTATCGATTTGTAATATTATTAACTTGTAGCCCAAATAGAAAATTCAAATGAAGAGACTAATAAAACGTAAGAAAATGATAGCGTGTGATGGTCACATGTGGTAATAGTCAAGACTACTCTAGAAATTCTATAGTACAAATTAATGCACTATATCAAAAGTCTAATTAATATCAACACTTTAATTAAGTGAGTCCTTTATTTTAACAAGTAAAAATAAGGGCAAACTACTTATTTTATTCTAAAAAGTTAAGTTTTAAATAATTTAATTCCAAGTTTATTCCTTCTATCAATTTCATCCTACCTTTCATTTTTGTCCATAAATTTCATCTCACATAACAAGCGATGTTAATATATTACTTATTCATGCATTTTTCTTTTATATAGATGTCGCATCAGCATCCACGTAGGTTTTTATTTATTTTTCTAAAATTTATTTCATTAAAATTTGAAAAAACAGTAAACATGTTATTCCCCATTTATTTTTTTTAATTACTAATTTTTGAAATTTTGACGAAACGACGTCGTTTTGATAATTTTCTATTAAGAAAAATAAATAAAAATTCATGTGGATGCACTCCATATCGAAGAAAAACGTGTAAATCGACAAAAAATTAACATAATTTGTTACGTAGGATGAAATTCATAAACAAAAGTAAAAGGTAGAATAAATTAATAGAAAAGATAACTTTGAATAAAATTGACTCAAATTTAATATTTTTAGATAAATTAAGTAGTTTTCCCTAAAAATAGATTTGTAAGAAGATAAATACCAAAATTTAATATATTAAAATTAAATTCTTTATCATATTATTGTAGGCTTGTAGCACCTACATATGTAAGTAGCATAGAAAATGTCCCTTCGCTTGGGGTGTAGTGGTTAAAACACCTTTCATGTGATTGAAAGGTCACGAGCTTCCAGGGGGACATCTGAGTGTGTGAGTGGGTGTGTCAGTGTGGATGTAGTGGTAAAAACACCTTTCCTGTGATTGAAAGGTCACAGGTTCGAGCTTCCAGGGGGACATCTGAGTGTGTGAGTGAGTGTGTCAGTGTGTGTGTTTAAGATTAATGTAAACTTATTAAAAAAAAAATCATAAATGATTGGGGGGGATTTGGTAAAACGGATGACATCCGAGGTCACTATCGTAATTTAATGGATAAGCTGCTCTTGCTTGTTTAGGTTCAAAATCATGACGGTGCATTTCAGATTTTAGATTCTTCTACTAATTTCCATATTAGTATGGAATGGATTCAAAATATTAAAACTAATCATTTTAAAATTTTCGATTAATTATATTTACTTTTTTCTTTATTTTTTTATGCTATTGTATTTTATAATCTTATATGAAAAAGTGTAATATAAATAAAAATTATATTGATTTATTTAATATTAAATATATTTTTACATATCCGTGTATATAGTATATACAGTCAAAGCCTGCTTTCTAGTAAATTTCTTCATATATTTCGATCACGGTTTCTGCAAGCAAACGGTGAAGCAGATATGGCGAGCCTTATGCGAGCGGTGCAGATTGACTGTTATGGCGGCGGAGTTGCTGGTTTGAAGGTCGGTCTCTTTTGTAATCAGCACTTCATTCTTTTCTGCCCATTTTTTTTTTCGATTTTGGTGCTTCGACCTTCTGATGAATTGAATAGGTTTTGGAGTTTTTTGTCACTTTATTGGCTGCTATCTCTTACGAGTTGAGTATTCTATTGATTGTGATCGTATGTGTATTATGAGTTTCAATTTGAGTACCAGTAGTGTCTTCGATGTTGATTTATTTATCAGGTGTGGAATTTGTGGTTATAATTGTAGATGAAGGTTCGAGGTGGAAGAATTTATTTGATTATAATTTATAGAAATACTGGTGAGGGTTTGCCATGAATTGAAGAGCTTTATCAACTTGTTTGCGCACAAAATTAGATTATCTTTTTTGTTTTTGTTGATTGGCATACTCATTGAATTTCCTCAGCAAAACTTGGGTGAAATCTTTTTAAGGATAAGACTATTCCTAATAAAGGAGAGCATGTTAAATTCTGTTCTTCATTGAGGGATGCCTGTGAAATGCTGGCAAGTTACCCTTCACTTGAATAGTCGGATGATAACTAGTTGAGGGATGATAACTAATCAGATTTTTCATTCAAATACGCTGGTGAATATTGTAGATTTGTAGGTTGTGAAACAGTTGATCTGGTACTTTTTTTCTTTTGAAAAGAGGTGGTGTTGTTTCTCTAAGATGCAAATAGTATAATATTATTTGAATTGAGTGTTATTGTATTTGAAATTTTTAATTGCCTTGGGAGATATGATTACTGCACCAAAAGTATATGAATTTCTTTCAAAATTATATCTGGTGGCCGTATCAGCTGAGCCTGATTCAGAGCTGTTACAACTAATCATTACGGTTTTCTTCTTGCAGCATGTCGAAATTCCAGTTCCCACTCCAGGCAAGGGTGAAGTCCTGCTAAAGTTGGAAGCCACAGCTTTAAATCCTGTTGACTGGAAAATTCAGAAAGGCATGCTTCGTCCCTTTATGCCCCGGAAATTTCCTTATATTCCTGGTAAGCTTACAACCTTATTCGGAGTTTTTCGGCCTTAATATTCCAATTCTGTTGTGTTATAATGTTTAAGAACCAATACAACTTACTGTTATTCTTTCCTCAACAACTTATTTGAGTGACAAAAAATGCAGTTATTGGTATGAGATTAGTTCTCTCATAAATTTGGAAAGGTCTGGACCGCTGATGAATTTTATAACGATTTGGATTATTCAGTTTGCCTTCCGTCTCTCTATCTCTCATTTGACATTTCCATTCTTTGGAGCAGGTACTGATGTAGCTGGAGAGATAGTGAAGGTCGGAGCCGGAGTAGAAAACTTCAAAGCCGGTGATAGAGTAATTGCTACCTTGGGTCCTGCAGTAAGTGTTAAAGTTTCTGTTATTTAGTATCTTGCTGCTAGTTATGGGTTTGGTAATTTCATGTTGCCAAGTCGTGGACGTTCAAACGAGTTACACCGATCCAGAATTTACGAATTGATGTTGGTGTTTATTTAGTTCTTATCCTGTACATATAGTTGGGTTTTCTTTGATCCATGGCCATAAATCTCAATTGAACAGAATGGAGGTGGTTTAGCAGAATATGCAGTATCTAAAGCAGATATAACAGTTGCATTGCCTCCTGAAGTATCAGCTGTTGAAGGTGCTAGCATTCCTATAGCCGGTCTCACGGCTCATAGCGCTCTCACTAAAGGGGCCGGGCTTAAGCTCGACGGAAGCGGCCCTCAGAAGAACATCCTCGTCACCGCTGCCTCCGGTGGCGTAGGCACGTTCGCAGTGCAACTCGCAAAGCTGGGGAACATTCACGTCACAGCTACATG
Source organism: Plectranthus barbatus (assembly GCA_026898455.1). NCBI lineage: Eukaryota > Viridiplantae > Streptophyta > Magnoliopsida > Lamiales > Lamiaceae > Plectranthus > Plectranthus barbatus. The sequence continues at coordinate 14,423 of JAPKLW010001144.1, read as the reverse complement.
TGGGGCCCGCAACATCGACCTCGTGAAGAGCCTCGGAGCTGACGAGGTGCTCGACTACAAGACCCCCGAAGGCGCAGCTCTCAAGAGCCCGTCGGGGAAGAAGTACGACGCTGTGATTCATTGTGCGCCAGCCATTCCCTGGTCCGTGTTCGAGCCGAACTTGTGTTCAGACGGCAAGGTGATCGACCTCTCTCCGGGAGCTAGCTCCATGTGGACTTTTGTTAAGACGAAGCTCACATTCTCCGGGAAGCAGTTGGTGCCGTTTTTCGCCTCCGTGCAAGCGGAGAACCTGGCCTACCTTGTGGGGCTGGTGAAACAAGGGAAGCTGAAGGTGGTGGTCGACTCGACGTTTCCGTTGAGCGAAGCCGGAACCGCGTGGGCTAAGATCATGGAGGGCCATGCTACCGGAAAGATTGTGGTGAAGCCATAAATGGAGCTATGTATCCTCAGAATATTCAAAAAGCAATAAGAAAGGAATGTAATGAAATAATATTTAGTGAGTATGGTGTGTTGTAAGTTATAAATGATAATGAAATATGTAATATAGTGTCAAAATATATTAGGAAATCTATTATTTACAAAATCTTGTTCACTTTTTTTTTTTTTTTTTTTGGCACGTTGAATGTGATGTTGTCGTCAGTACATAGAATGGATTGTTTAAAAAATGTATAGGTTATGAGTTCGAGATTTTCGGAAAATCTTTTCAGCAATGGCTACCAAGTTATTAGAGAGATAATATGATTTATGGGTTCAAGAATATGTTGTTGTGAACACATGGCTGAATTTGATTATGATGATACCATATTATTTTTAACACATTTGAATGCCAATGGCCTAATACAAGTTCTAAGTTATGGTTTTATTACAACTCATCCAGATTATGTATAAGTAATTTATTCTGATTTTAGTAATAGTTAATTACTTCCATCCCAATCAATCAGTAATAGTGAAAATTTTATTATTTTAGGAAGCATAATTAATATAGAGGAGAGACGAAAAAGGAAGCTAGTACTCCATCCCTTTTGTTATATTAGTCTCATATTTCTTTTCGATTCGTTCCATTTATTATTTAAATTTCTCATAATAACAAATTTTTTCACAATTATCAACAAAATATTAATTTTTCTACACTAATATACATTAGTTAGTGTCATTCATATTTGGTTGATTTTGCGAAATAATTACTATTTCGTTCAGCCCATTTTGATTTCCTAAAAAAAAAAATAATAATAATAAAAACCAAACAAACAAACACTAATTCGATCCATTCCCATTCCCCGCCTATTTCCTTCTTCCTCTGCTCGCCATGCCTTCTCACTCACTCCTCATTCACACACACTAATGCTCACAAGAAACACACACCTACTGTTCATGCATGGTGCTTCGTAAATTAAGCCTTCAATCCCTCTCCTACCAACCCAGTTACCGCGCCCTTCAATCGCTGACAACGCTCTGCCCACCTCCTCATCTAATTTCAGCTGAAGACGCCGTTTTCAGCGTTTCGGGCCTGATCAAGAAATCCAATTGGCAGAAGAACCCTCGCTTGGCAGCCCTAGTTTCTCACTTCACCCCGCTTTTAGTTTCCAGGGTCATAGCCTACAACCGCGGTGATATTCCACTCTGCGTCAATTTTTTTAAATGGGTTTGCGAAAAATCGACGTATTGCTACTTTATTGACGGCAGAATCCAATTACTGCATTTGCTGGCGTCCCAGAGTTTGTGGGGGGTTATGCATAAGGTGTTGATTTTCTTGATGAAAGAGAGCTGCAGCTCTCAAGAAGAAATTTTGAAGTTAATTCGTGCTATTGAAGAGATGCGGGAAAATGTCGGGTTTCGGATTAATTATCCGTGTTACAGTATGCTTTTGATTTGCTTGGCTAAGTTAGATTTGGGTTTGGTCGCATTTTCAGTGTTTAGAAGAATGTTGGGAGATGGGTTTGTTGTGGGTGAAATTGATTATAGGACGATTGTAAATGCTTTGTGTAAGAATGGATTTGTACAGGCTGCTGAAATGTTTGTTTCTAGAGTTTTCAAACTCGGATTCGCATTGGATGTTCATATATGCACTTCTCTAGTTTTGTGTCATTGTAGAGCTCGTGACGTTGGTGAAGCCTTCAAGGTGTTTGCGTTAATGTCGGAAGAGGGTGGTTGTGGTGTAAATAGTGTTACATATACGATTCTTGCCCATGCTCTGTGTGAAGTAGGGAGGTTAGATGAGGCATTGATATTGAAGGAAGAAATGTGTGAGAAGGGATATACACCAAGTGCACGTACCTATACTGTGTTGATTAAAGCTATGAGCGATGAAGGATTGATCGATCGAGCATTTGGTTTGCTAGATGAGATGATGGAGAAAGGGTGTAAGCCGAATGTTTACAGCTACACAGTTCTTGTGGATATGTTATGCAGAGAGGGAAAGATTGAGGAAGCTAATGGAGTGTTTATGAAGATGCTGAATGATGGGATGAATTCTAGTGTTGTGAGTTACAATGCACTAATTAATTGCTACTGTAAAGAAGGATGTGTGGTTTCTGGTTTCGAGTTGCTCGGGGTGATGATGAGAAGGCAATGCGAACCTAATATCCGGACATATAATGAGCTCATGGATGGGTTGTGTAATGTTGGAAAACCTCACAAAGCAGTGGCACTGTTGAGAAAGGTTTTAAAGAATGGCTTGTTTCCTACTGTTGTTACCTTTAATATTCTAATTTCGGGTTTCTGCCGCTCAGGGCAGCTAAGTCTAGCTTTCAAGATATTACACTCTATGAGCTTGGTTGGGATTGAGCCCGATCAAGTTTCTTACACTGCTTTCATTGATAGCCTATGTAAAACGGGTAGACTCGAGCAAGCGTGCGCTTTCTTGGGACCCATTATAAAGAAAGGAGTTCCCATTGATGAAGTGATGTTAACTGTTGTTATCCATGGTTACTGCATGACAGGAAATAGTGCACGCGCAGTTATGCTACTCGAGGAAATGGTTAACGAAGGGAGCGTGACAAGTCCACACGCCTTCAACGTATTTCTTGATGTTCTTGGAAAAGAAGCCAAGCTAGCAGAAGGAAATGCTGTGTTGGGGAAGATGTTGAAGCATGGTGCAGTTCCATCTGTAGTCACGTATACGTCGTTAGTTTATGGGCTGTGTCGAGCACGTGACATGAACACTTCTTTACAGATGTTAGAACTCATGAAGCAAGTTGGTTGTAAGCCAAATTTGTATACATACACCATTGCCATCAATGGTCTTTGCCAGAGTGGAAAACTGGAGGATGCTGAGAATCTTCTGGTTGAAATGCGTAGGGCTGCTGTCTCACCGAGTTCCATTACATACGCGTTGCTCATCAATTCATACGTTGCAGCCGGCCAGTTGGACCGTGCTTTTGAAACTGTTCGAACTATGTTGCAGGAGGATGGTTGTCGTCCAAACAACCAAATATACTCCGCGTTGCTTGCTGGGATTTCGGCTCTGGAAACCCAAAATCAGTTTGGTGTTGCAAGTTTCTCTAACTTGCTTTTCATGAAAATCGAAATCTACCAAGCTTTGGAGCTTCTACGCAGAATCACAGATCTCGGGTGTGACCCTTCTGATGCGTACAGCTTTCTGATTATAGGCCTGAGTAGAGCTGGAAGAGTATCAGAAGCCGATACTCTTACGCAGCAGATGGTGGACCACGGCCTCACTCCCGACAGTGAGGCCGTAGCCAGCATGATCACACACTTGTGCAAAGTTGATGACTATAGTCTTGCTCGCGAGTGGATCAAGAAGTTCGTTGTCTATGGTTGTGTCGTGCCTACTGCATCGTACTGCAGCGTGCTCGACGGGCTTCTGAAGAAGGGGCGGATTCGAGAAGCTGAATCTTTGATATCTGAGTTTCTGCACAATGCTGGTGTGGAGGATCAAAGAGCAGCCTTGCCATATATTGGTTTTCTGGTGAAGGGGGAGGATCCTTTTCAATCTTTTGAGGTTGTGAGTTTGATTGAAGAAATGGGATGTAAGGAAAGAACAATTCTTTAATGTTTTCATTCTAGCTGATGCAGATTAATTTGGCAAGAACAAAGTAAGATGTTGGATAATCAGATAGTATGTATACTTGCCTAAGGGTGAGCATGAGTCAAGCCAGCTCGCGAGCTATTTGGGACCGGCTCGAAAAAAACTCGAAATCGACTCGATACTAATCTAGTCGAGCTTGAGCTTCATGATACTCGATTCGATAGGCTTGTGAACTTTATCGAGCTCAAGTTTAAATCGAGCCCGAGTCGAATTTGAGTTCGGAATTAGGCTCACGAGCCTTATCGAGTTTAATATAATTTAAATTTTTATTTCTAAAATTAATAATAAATAATTTAAAATTTTATTAAAATTCAAAATAAATTAAAAATATCGAGCTCGAGCCTAACAATACTCGACTTTGTTCGTGATCACCTCTAGTCCAGCCTCATCAATTAAAAGTAATTAAAGGAAATATGAAAACAATTATTGAATATTGAAACAAATTAATTTCCTGTTTCCACAAGAGCCAGGGATGTAAGGAACAATAAGCCCCAACAAATTTTCTCACTTCCTATTGCAGCTCTAACCAGATAACTGTCTAGCTCGACCGGAGTGTTCTGCAGTTCCGGCTCCGACTGTCGGGATCGAGCTGCGGGGCCGGACAACGGCAAGGAGAAGTATACAGTGTACGCCATGAAAAAACTGTTTTCAATAAGAAAAAGAATCAACCTTCGCCGGGCCGGGAGTCGGGAATGGTCTGCAGAAACTTGGCCCTCGCCGAGGCGTCGCCGGAGAATCGACCGAGCGTAGCAATGGTAGCAGTGCTGCTCCCAAACTTCTCAATCCCTCGAGAAATCATGCAAGTGTGGCTGGCTTCGACCACGACCATCACATCTTCCCCAAAGAGAGATGAAACAGTCTCAGCTATCTGCCTGGTTAGCCTCTCCTGCACCTGGAGCTTGAACCCGAAAAAATGTACGATCGACTGCAGGAGAGATTTTCCGACAGGGTTGATGGCGACGGAGGTGTAATAACCTATGTGCACTACGCCGTGGAAGGGAAGCAAATGGTGCTCACACTGTGACCAGAACGGCAGGTTGAGTTCCGAGCAGAGGTTTTCTCCGTTGCTTCGGACGAATCCGTTGAGCTTCAAATCGAATTTCGAATCTTTGAAGTTCATCAACCAGTTTATGAAGCGAGCTGGAGTTTCTTGAAGATCTTTCCTCAAGGGGTCCTCACCCAGAGAGCATAGTATTGAAGCTACTGAACTAAGCATTGCTGAATCCGGGCCCGGGCCCGGACCAAGCCCCGGCCTGCAAAACGCGTGAGACGGGCACCAAGATACGTCGTCCGAGCCAGCAGAATGAACATCCTCAACATTCAACCCTCGGAATCTCAGAAGACTGAGGAAATCAGTCCAGACATCAGTCATCTCATCGTCGAAGACTCCGGTCCCCGACTTAACCACCATCTCGGTCCAACCCTTGTGGTTCGGGTCCATCACGGCCGACTCAAAATTGGGGAAATTGATGTGAAAGCATTGGAGGATAACAGCAACTCCTGCTGGTCCGAACCCATGCTGCAATGCCTCACAAATCTCATCGGCCAATCGCAGTGGATGCTGCAGGCGTTTAGCGAAAACTTCAGCAACCCGAGAGAGCTTGCTTAGGCCGACAACTCTGTGACCAGATGGGACGTAACCTACATGACACTTGATCTGGAATGGAAGCAGACAAGACTGGCAGTGAGAGAAGAGGTCGAGATCTCGAACTATTACAAGGCCGCCATTTCCACCGGCAAGACCGGCTCTGTTGTCCAAACCGGCTTCTGGGAATAAGGCGCCACTCACAATGTCCTTCACCTTCTGCTTATAACCTGAAATGTTGATTGATGCATCAATGGATCAAGTATTCATCACATGAATCTTCAATCTATCTTTCCTTAAATTTCTGTACAAGTGTGTTATGTTTAGGCCAAAACATCAATTTTAGTCCAAACTATCTACCTTTTTATGTCCGAACTATAAAAAACTAATTAAATCTAGGACATAGAAATTTTTCGGCAACGAAAAGCTAACGGATCATGCAAGAAACCCACATCATTTGATTTACAAAGTGTGACATGGGTTTCCAGCATGTCCAGTTGGTTCTTCGTCTTAATTTGAATAGTTTTTTAGAGTTCGAACAGAATAATTAGTACTATAATTGGAAAAGGCGAATAGTTTTGACTAAAATTGAAGATTTGGCGTTTTATATCACAGATCTTCTTACAAAGTAGGATAGGATACAACACATTAGCAACGGATAAAGTTAATCCTCGTACTTGTAAGATCACACCACTGAATATCCATACACAGTTCTTGATTAAAACTATTCAACAGTAGCAATGTAACAAATCACATCAATGCTCCATTTCACCAAACACTATAAAAGCTATACATCAAAAAACAGATCCAAGAAATTGCAACAGCAATCAATAATTAAAAATTAAAATTAAAAAGAAAAAGAAAAAGAAAAAGTTGAAGATGAATATGAAGATGGAAGAATCACCTCGAGTGCCTTCTCTTAGGGCCTTCGCCACACGCAGAGGAGTTTTTCTCAGACCTTCACGATTGAAATCATCGCCCAAACCCTGCAGCAAAACTTTGACAGCTTCTTCAATCGCCAAAATCTCAGCCTCTTCCTCGAACCCTAGCCCCCCAATATTCACTCCATTGCTCAGCTCCAAATCGTAATGCCCCTCATC
>JAPKLW010001143.1:238605-254103 GCA_026898455.1 Plectranthus barbatus | reverse complement strand
TGATAAGTTCGTTATTTCGCTAACTTATCATGGGGTTTTTGTCCAAGTTTGTGTTCAAGACACGCGATTATGATTTATATTTATGCATGACTGTATTTTGGTGTTAGGTGGTATTATGATGGTGGAATTTTGCAGGAAATAGGCTTTGATTGAAGGAAGCTCGAGAGGGAGAATGCTGGGTCTGTCTCGGCCGAGATGAAGGCTACCTCGGCCGAGATGAACCCCCGAGATGAGCGCAGCACGGGCTGCCGAATGTCGAGGCGAGAGATCCATCTCGGCCGGGACGAAGTCCATCTCGGCCGAGGTGGACGGTCGATTTGCATGCCGACACAGGTGTGAACCGGAAGGAAGAAGAATACACATCTCGGTCGAGATGGAGTGTATCTCGGCCGAGACGCGTATCATCTGGGCGAGAATTCTGACATTTCTGATTTTCCTTGCGTGCAAATCTGACCAAATGATGTTTGGGCACGATTTTTCTCACCTACCTTACCTGCAATCTTGACAAAATGGAGTCTGGGCACTATAAATGGGGCATTCGGGAGTTGTAAAGGGCATCATTAGCATGATCATTAGTATGAGGAATTATGGTTGGAGAGTATTGAGTTGTAGGAGAAAGATGTTTTATTTTTCTGAAAAAAAGAGAGCTGAGTTGGGAACGGAAGTGAGCAGCATGGAGTTTTATTTCAGAAGAGGGAATTGAAGGGATGGAGTTGTTTTCTGTATTAAACATCCGGTTATAATGCAAAATTATTATTCCAGGTTTAATCTTTTCATGATTTCTTTGATTATGATTATGTTGAACTAATCTCTTTATCAGATTCTAGGGATATAAATCTATCTTGAATACATGTTATGAATTAATTCGTTCAAATGCCTTTCCTTGATTGATTTGTTGGAATCTTGTGTTATATTATGCCTAGTTTTGTTGGCCACTTGATTAGGTTATCAGTTAATTAATTTGAGACTCATAAGGTGAAAATTGATTAACAGGAAAAAGATTTCGCAATATAATTTGGTATTCTTGTCTGAAAAAGAAAGAATTAAATTATAGGATATTATCTGTTGTTTTCTGGAGTTATTGATTATTTCTTGAGACCGAGAGGGTAAAGGATTTCAATAATCTATTTTGTAAATTGTCTTAAAACGAAGTTTGCAATATTTCTCTGATTTCCATCTTTCAAGGAATTAAATTGGCATTTGAAGAATTTATTCTACATGTTAATAAAGATAGTACTCAAATCCCTAGAATCTGAATTCTTGTATTTATTTGGACAAAATCCTAAAATTTGCGTGATTATAATAGTTCTCTAAATTCTTGTTTAATATTATTTCTGAATTTGTATTACAAAAACTTTTTCAAATTGTGATTGCCTCAAACAATTATCCGAGAAACTCTAATTCAGTACTCAAGGTTTTTCATTGTTTCATTCCCCTGGATCGATAACTTTCGGGTTTATAAATTTATTTGCCACTATTTCTATAATTAATCTGTAGAAATTACAGTGATCAGCTGGTTTGAACCAAACCGTGTACATCCCTAATAGGGTCAATATCGATCCCAAATCGTCCTCGACGACCATATTGTGAGCTCGCCATCGAGGAGACTTGACCATGGAACATGGCAGCAAAAAACGGTTGATAACCCTAACTGACCCCGATAATTTTGGGTGGTTCCTAAAATATAGGCAACCACAAGCTTCACCGCGGCTAGGGTTAGAACTAGGGTTCTCCTCTTGTATTTCGTCTATAAATAGGGGAAAACCTAAACTTTGTATCGATTATTTTCTCGAAAAACTATATTAAAATTTTGTCAAATTTTATACAGTATTGCTATTCTTCTCGTGCCCACTCCATCTGGTTTATTACGTTTGACTCTTTATTCTTTAGTTTTTTTGTTATTGATTATCGAATTTTTCGTTATTATTTATCGTCTTTGTAACGATTTCAAGAGCTCCGTTTGTCTCAATAAATCGAACTCCAACATCAATTTTCAAGTCTATTATAATCAATTAATTATGAATTTGAACGAAGAGCCCTTCTATAATAATAAAATATATGAAATAATAATCTAATTATCAATATGTTTCTAATTTAATTATGAATTTATCACGGCTCTCTAGGTTCACAAACCAAATGTGATATAGTCTTGCCCTGAGTAAATGAGAGACTTAAAAGTCAAATTATGTGCATTATTAACTTAATTTTAAATAACAAATATTAATTAAATTGCTTTATGGTAGACTTTATATAGTTGCCTTTTAGGTGAACTTTAAAATCACTACTAACTGAATCGAAACTCAAACATTATTAAATATTTTGGAGTATTATTAATATGGGACATCAAATATAATTTAATTATTAATTTAGAATTTGAAATATGAATTCTCAATTTAGGATAATAAATTCTCAATCTACAACTTCAATAAGAGGATTTAAAATTAATCTTTCGAATCGTAAATTAATAATTAAATTAGCTTTCAGATCTTGCTGTTACAATACTTCTATTTTATAAGTTATTATAAAGTAGTTAAATTATACTCTTTGAATTGGAATTCCAATGAAATACTTTATTATAGGAATCATACTCTTTCGTTTTTTGTTAGTGGTTTTAATAAAAAAATCTTAATCTTACAATCAAATATATATTTGTGCTAATAAATACTTCACCACAAAATCCCTCAACTATTTTGATAGGCCTCGATTGGGCCATGCGTTGGGTGGCAATTTTCAACAAGCCTATTAGCAACATTTGAGTCCAACCCAATATATGATTGTTTGGAAGAATGAGAATGAAAGTAATCATTCATAAAAAATCAGTTTATCTTGGGCAACAACAATCATGGCTGTCTATCTTGCATAGAAATGATATGGTATAATTTGGAGCTCTTTCAAAATCTTGAAGATTATATATACAACTATATGATACAGGGCAGTGTCACCTTGGCCTATGCAGTGGATCTAGAATTTTGGAATAAGGGGGTTTCATTAGTTTTTTTATAAAAAAATTTAATAAGACTGAGTAAAATTAAAAAATATTTTTGAATTTTCTTCATTCTCAAGTCTCAACCATCTCATATCCTTATTTTTATTTTTTTTAGCCATTTTTATTTTTCACAACTTCCCAATAAGAATCATCCTATAAAAATATCGAATTATTATACTAATACAACAATAAAAAAAATCAATTTTTTGGAAGGGTTGGAACCCCCCTTATTAACACATAGATCCACCAGTCACCACACTGAGTCTTTGTTTTAATATTTTTGAAAAGTTAAAATCATATGATTTTGCTTGTTAGTTTTGCTCGAGCACTATATTGGAGAGAATGTAATTTTTTATATTGATTGATCTTTTGATGTGACTACAAGCATAAATTACAATCTATATTAATATAAAAGCAGAACCCCTCACCTCTATTTTTTTTCCCGCCCACTGAAACTAACCTAAAATAGTTATATAGTATTTAAGGTAACTATATTATTAACACATAAAAAAACAATTATTTAAGATAAAAAGTCGTATATATAATTTTAAGTCAAAAAATTCACTAAGATTATTGGTATTAAACTATGATTTATGTGCCTAATTATTTTGCTTGATTTACGCCAACATTAAAACCAAAAAATAACTAATATATCATGCATTTTGTATACTAATTATATGCATAAGAATGATTTACCGAATTATATGCATTTTGTATACTAATCTTCTCTAATTGCCTAATTATACGCATTAGAATGATTCTTGCATAATTAGTGACGATTAATATGTTGATTTTAATTGCAAATTAACCAAAATAATTCTAGAGATTTGTATAAATAATCAAGATATTGAATCAGTACCTCATAAACTTTTTCTCTATGTTTCTTATGGGTTGAGTGATTATAGTTGTCATTGTATATGTTAGGAAAAGTGAAGTATAAGCTTTTTGTTAGTCTAAGAATTACGAGGAAGAAAGAGTATTGCTCGAGGAAAAAATATAAGATTGCAATAAAGAAAAATCTAACCTGGAATTATGCATGTTGGCAAATATTTTTGCTCTACTGGGATTACAAATTTTGGATGGTTTCATGTGTGAATAATTTGTTAAATGTTCTCCAACTATAATTATTCTTAGTTGATTCATATAAATACTTTTTTATCAATTGTTATCCTTTTATTTACATTCATTTTGTTGTGAAATAATTATTATTATCCTTTCCTGTCAATTATTCATATTCTCACATCTTTTACATTTTTTTGTGTTGTGTATTAAATTTAAGATTTAATATAATAATTCTTCAAATTGAAAGAAGTTTCATCCACCTTTTTTTTTAATAATCGAGTGATTGCCTTGCTCAAAATATGTCATTTATAAATACCTAATAAAAAACCAACAAATATTCATGCACAATTTTCCATTATACTTAAATTTTACTAATTGTAAACTAGCCTAATGAGATGAAAGGCATTAAATTAAAATACTAGGGAAACAAGGAAATTAATTAATGTAATCAATAATGAAAAATACTAATTAAGAATACAACTATTTAATAAATATGGGAAATGGTGAAACTGTTTAATATGTATAGGGATATAGTTATCGAATTATATCACATAAAAAATATTATATCAATCAATATAAACATTAGCCTAATTAGTTTCGTATTTTTATTAGCATTCCTGAGTGTTTTAAAATTCATGTGGATTGTTTGAGTTTATAACCAATTTATAAATCCATCTAAACAATCAATCTAATATCAATATATATATATATATATATAAAATAAAAAGCAAAACCCCAATTAAATATTTTTTCCTGCTCAAACAACCTTTGAAAAATAACATAGCCATATATTTGACAACTATTCTATCTATAAAAATATAAATTCAGAGCTCAAATCAATTGAGTTTAATATTTGAATGTATTATACCACATAAGAACATACTCTATAATTTTTATGTTCGAAGGGTAGTGTGATTTTTTTTATTTTGATTTGATAATATTTTAAATTAATATTAATAATATTGTTGCTTGAAGGTAAAGTTACCATTTTCTTTTGATGTGACAATTTTGGGTGACAAAAATCCGGAATATATTGGAATGGCAATAGAGTGTAAGACTAGAATAAAAATATAAACATAGATTTTACATAAATACTGAACTGTGTGTGTAAGATAAAAAGAATGGTGAGAGGTAAAAACAAAAAAGAGATAATAATTGATCCATTAAAGATAGTTTAATTATCATTTCAGTACCCAAAAGATATTTAAATTATTAATTTAGAAATCAAAAGATAAATTTTCAATTCAAGACCTAATATTAAGGTCCTTGGTCGAAAGATTTTGGGATCTTTTAAATTTTGAATTGAAATTTATCTTCCAAATCCTAAATCGATAATTAAACTAAATTTAAAATACTCTTAAAAAACTAAATTGTGTTTTGTGTAGATATAGAGAAAAGAGGAGATAAACACAACAAATATGGATGAAAACAAATAAAAAACATCTAAATAGTTTCATGTTCAAACTTAAGATCAATTGAAAACCTTATATACTCAACTCAATTATAGTGTGTTCTCATATTATGCAAATGTGGAACTCAAAAATTGAAGTGTATGCACACCCACTGTAAAATATAACATGAAGTAATTTATTTAATATTTATAATAAATATATATCTCTTGTGATATAAATGTTCAATAATACTGATATTGTTGAGAGAGACAAAAAGATAAGACAAGGTAAAACACATCTAAATGTATGTGAAATGTAAAATGTGGAGAGAAATAAAAGAAGATAATTAAGAAATTTAAAGTATGCGTTTTAACTCACTTCAGATCCGTTAATTCATATTTTATGTTCCACTTTATATTCAACTTTTAAAATTATTAATTTTTATTTAATATCTTTTTGTTATTTAATTTATTATAGTGCAGATTAATTTTCTAAGTTTAACATTAGGTCCCACCCAATTAGGGTATATAATATTTTTTAAGAATTAATTTTCATGTTTAACTAAAATTTTATTATTAAAATTGATTTCATAATCATAATTTGTGTTCTTATAAAATCTTAATTTTTGTTCTTAAAATAAATTAAAGTATAGTGAATTATACTTATTTTTGTTTTCGTAATAAGAATTGTTAAAATAATCGAGGCAATGGAATACTATTGTGGAATAGAAGATTTGATCTAATCTGAATTTAACCAATAAATTTACAATAAATTGAATTGAGGTTTAATATTTTACTTCTAAATCTACACAATAAATAAAATTAATATAATTTAATAATAAATTATAATAAAGATGTAAATACGCTGCGCAACGCGCAGGGGTCAATCTAGTTCATTTGTATACTACTACCTAGAAGGTAGACTAAAGAATTCACTAATAAAAAGAGATGCATGAATTTCTCAATGTTGGTCCCAATCAGAGTTACACAAAGTGCCATGGAAATCTTTCAAGGTTGAGTACTGCAAACTGTGATTCTAGCACCAGCTTGGATTCAGAAGTGTAGATTTTCAGCGAGCAATATATTACTTAGTTCAATTTCAGTAATATACTTCAACACTTGAGATGTTGTGTTATAAATTCAATACATACATTAAATAAAACAAATAATTTTTAAAGGTTCGGATTAAATCTTCATACGTCCTCTCTTCGGACACAGTATGTAAATCACTAAGCTGGAGATTGCAACGATATCAACGATCTATTGCTAGTTGATGAATGCTTGCACACTCGCCAACTCCCTTGCAATCCGGAGCTTCAGGCCTGAAGTGTGGGCACACCACTTAACCTTCAGACTGGACGTGAGAGTTTGAGTTCCTCTCAAGAACGTCAAGTTGGCGGTATACACCCGTGATAGTTGCCACCGGAGAAGTGACAACTCCAAGATATTTTCTTAATTAGGAAGTAAGAAAACTGAAGTAGCTCTTACTAGATGCACAGAGCCTCCTGTTCAGGAAGGAACACGGAAAACTGTTAGAACAACCTGAAAGCTTTAGGATACTATGAGTAGGTAACTTTCGAGTGATTGGCATAAGATAAAAGAGTTGTTTAGCCAATGAATTTGTTAGAATTTGCTCCGGTAACCTTTTCAAGGTGATTTGCAGCCTCTATTTATAGGCGCTCCTAGGAAGGTTTGAATTCGTAGCCGTTGGAGCCGTTGTAAGACAAAAAGAACTATCCCATCAAGGTCTTTTTCTTACTCACCGTGTTCTTTCTGTCAGAGAAGGATGACTTTTGCTACAGAACGACTCTTAGCCAGTCCGAGGAATGTTTGTTGGTGGATTCCTTGATGAACAAGCCTTAAGGATCACAGACTTTAAGATCTCATTTCTTAAAATCTGGTCTTATTATTGGTTGGGCTGGATTACCAGCTGGTGATGATGTGTCAACCAACTTAAAAAAAATGATTTGCTAGTAAATGCAATCAAGCCAGCAATATTCAAACAAGCTTCTTTGTGGTGAAAACTTCATAAGCAAATCTTCTAAAACTTGTGAACAACTTCTATTACATCTCGATAATTCCTATACGGGACATTACAAGTTTAAGTTAATCTAGCTCGAAACACAATAATCTAATAGTATGTTTGACTCATCAAAACATCATATAAAGAAGAAATTTCTAACACCCGATAGTCAAATAAATGAATGTATGTAATGCATGTGAACAAGACATGATACATGAATGTACACGACACATTAATATTTTGACTGGCCTTACAAAAATATGTTGAGCCATGATTTTAAAATTTGCTAGGCGTTACTTGAGTAGGGTTTAGGTGTTTTGTAGGCAATAATTAATCAATAAATTATTTTTTATTTAATATTTATAATATATATTAATTAATAATTAAAATTAAAATTATATAATTTTAATTATTTTTTTAAAGATTAAAAAATTGGCAATTAAATCGACTAGGCAGCGCTTACTCGCCGAAGTGCGTGACACAAAAATATGAGTGTTTTCGATGCTCGGCCTAAGCGCTTGATAGCCCTTGACCCGGAATTTTACCACAATCCTGAGCCCCACGAAATTCTAACTTTGTCTTTATCCTTGATACGATGAATGGATTCAATGAAGACCTAAGAAATTTGGTGGCTATTTCATATCATCAATGCTTGATAAATGAACATGCAGATTATACAAAGACTGAGCTACATTAAAGAATCCAAGCACTGAGCTACATAGTTTTGGTCAAAATTATGTGTTCCCATCAATGCATGCCAAAAATGCACCATTACGACTGAATCTTTACTCATGCAAACAGAAAAGTGCAAAAAATACAAATCCGTCTCGGCAAAACAAATACTACCTTCGTCCCGCGCTATTAGTCCCATATGATTTTGGCACAAGAATCAATGTTTGTGAGTGTAGTGGAATTAATATTTTATTGATGAGTGTAAAAAAGTTTACCATTTTAGGAAATGGGACTAATAGAGTGGGACAGACCAAAAAAGCAAATGGGACTAATAGAGTGGGACGGAGGGAGTAAGTCATATGCTGCTGCAATACCTGTTTAAAATTTTAGAGTTATATTTTCTATATTGCTAAACATATAATAAGAAGTCAGGATGGCCGAGTGGTCTAAGGCGCCAGACTCAAGTTCTGGTCTTCGTGAGAGGGCGTGGGTTCAAATCCCACTTCTGACATGAATTTCGATTTTTCAATTTTTTTGTGCCATTGATTGATTCTTGTTTCTTTTTAGAAATTATAGGATGAAGACAGTGCATTGAACCTAGCTCTTACATGTGCTGCATAATGCTAAAAGCATGTATTACGTGTATGGCAAAAACAAAAGTTGGAAGCAAAGGTTCCCGACATGATTGCTGCTACTCTGCCCCCTTCCACTCTCTTCCCAACTAACAAAAGAATTCTCTCCATCCTGCAATCTTCTCCGGATTTGATCTCTTCAGACTTCAGCTCTGTTAATGTACAAGGGTGGAGGCGAGGACTTCAACATTTTCTAACCTTTTCCTTGCTGTGTGTTATTGATGGTTTTCGAGAAGAAGCAAGGCGAATACACGTTGTTGGTTAAGACAAAGATTGAGAGACAGACAGTTAGTGAGGACAAGTAGGATGTCTTAAACTTAAGGAGCTGGTCCCCCACAATCTTGTCTAATTTGAGATGTATTTGAACTTGAGTTATCATTAATAAAGGGTATGCATACAGTGGAAAATGGCAGATAGGAACAAATTATGCTGTTGTTCTTGCGGAAAAACCTCAGCAGCACGGTGCCCCCAACGGACCCTCTATGTCCCCCCCCCCCCCACTGGTTTCTTCGCGAAAGAGTTGAGTCTCAGTTGCTTGTACAACTTGAACTCCTTAGTTTATGGTCCATGTAATGCTCAAACCATGACAGGAAGGCATCACTCCTACAATCATGCAGATTAGTATTGTAAGGCCGGAAATTTTATAATACAATGCTGTTAGTTTGCTCATGTTACATAAGTTGGCATTATTCATGTCTCAAGACTGAAGGTAAATCATGCTGCATGCTGCTGCTGCTGATGCCCAATTTCATCTACTTGTTTCTTGTTATGTGATTTACTCTCATGCATGCTGCACACTGTTCCATCTGATGTTTGAAGTAATGTAATAATGTCTTTAGCTAGAATGATTACAAGCCTAATATTGGTGGACCATGCATCATCAACTTGTTACAGCTTCACAAAATGGAATAAAAATTTCCACAAAGGAACAAAAAAAAGGAAAAGGCAAAACTGGAATATGTGAGGCCCCTTTTGAAACCTCATCCTAAAAAGGAAGCATCAAGACACAATATGCCAAAGGATCTTGTTCTGTTCTCATCTGCAACCACGAACGAATCATTCATGATCACAAAACTCAATACTGATTTTGGAGGTGAAACATAAGAATATATTCAATGACAAGTGGCTACAGATCTATACTTCCTCCACATTTACCAGAGTATCTACTGTTTGGAGAAGCTTTTCATGTTACAACACTAGGATTGACAAATGCACAATGCCCTGATTGGAATTTCAAAATTTTTCAGCTAAAAGACTGAGAACTAAGAGAAATAATGCACCATGAGGCTCAAGGTTAGATGCGGTTGCACCATGCATTCTCTTTTCTTCCTCTCATTTTTCTGAAATTTTTTCAAGAACCAATCATTAGTCCTAATGCAAGACTTCAAAATTTGAATGAGAGAAATTAATCAAGAATTTGGTATGGACTTACTACCTATTGATCTTTTGCAGTAGAGGATTGCTTCATGGATTGAGCTCTCATCACCACACCAAGAAGTGCTAGCACGAGAGGGGCTTATTCTAGGCGAAGCTTGAGGCGAAGCGCCCCAACTCCTCGCCTTTTTCAGGGCAGCTCCGTGGCTGATCTTCTTGAAAGCAGGCCAATCCACAGCTGAACTTGGCCTTGGTGATGCCTGAAGTGAATTACTCCAGCTTCGAACCTCACAAACCTTTCGTTCAAGATCATCAACTCTACTTCTCTTCCTCGGGCGCCCAATAGTTTGATACAGTGGCCTCATCAACCCAAAACACTTCTGCAAGATTCTCTTGGACGATCTTCTCCATTTCTCAACCAAACAGCATTGTTTCTTCCTGCCATCGAATGGAGTCCTAATAGAATACGAGGAAGCAGGCGAACAAGGGACAGAAGTCAAAGTTCTTAAGGCTTCCACCTTTGATCTGTCAACATAGACAGGCATGATGTGCCCATCTGAGAAGATTTCATCAGCATGAGCAAGGGCAGCATGGAATGCTGTCAAAGAAACATCAAAGTTGAAATTCTGATCCTTTTCACACGACTTTTCGGGCATGGCTGGCCTAATGATCTCGGTTAGGACATCTAGAGAATGCTGCTTTCTGTCTTCTAACCAACTGTAAGAGAAACTCTCAGTAGCCAATGGCTTTGAGTTTTCCATGGTGTGATTCAAGAGGGTATTGAGAAGAAAATGGTGGTTTTCAACAACACAGCAAGTTTCATGGTTGCTTTGCAACTCTGGTATTTATATATGTGAACAAATAAAATTCTCAGCAACAACACATGGCCTGTCCCATATCAGTCTAACATTATTTTGGGTAAATTTGCATTTCAAATATATATATTTATCAATGCTGGAATGTAAGAGTGGATATTACTGAGATTAATTTTTTTTACCCCCCCCCCCCCCCTTTTTTTTTAAGTACAAATTTAGCTCCTTTAGTTTTAAAACAATCTGTTAAATGTATGAATTACCGCATGGACAAATGATTTCTGGGCCTTTTGACTAGGATCAATATAAGGACAAATGATTGTAACATAATATTAGAACGAGCATTATTATAAATAACCATATAACAATGAATTATCCTCCTCTTCTTTTTTATTATAGTGTGATTTTCACATACTAGTCCACTTCACAAATTAGGCCATCCCAACTAGACATTGTTTATCCTAAACAACATCAAGTTTATGAAAGTAAGCAACCTTAGTGAGTGGACCTCGGAAAGTATGTTGTTGGATGTAATTATAAATATATATATATATTACTAAAAATTAGTTTGCACTAAATAGGAATGAATCTACACCACTTATCTCAAATAATCAACGGTTGAGATTAAAATTTTTCTCCATATTTCATGCTTTTTTGCTTTATAAATCATGCTTAATCGAATTAAGCATGATTTATAAAGCAATTAAGTACGAACGAAAATTATGCTTGATTTTTTAATCTTTGATACTTTAATCTCAACCATTGATGCTATCAATCCAATGACTGAAATTCATTCCTATTTAGCACAAATTTTAATTTTAGCACTTTAGTTGATCTTTATATATATATATATATATATAAATCAAGTTTGTCGAATGCAGTTGGAATGTAGAGAACACCCTGAAGAAAAAATCAAACACCTAATCATTACTTTAATAAATATTGAAGCCCTAAATCTGATGATTAACAATCATGGGTCCTCAACAAAAATATCTTAATCAACTACTTATTATTATTATTATTATTATTTTTGTCACTAATGCAATAGATTATTCATTTCCATGAGGTTTCATGGGCAGGTTTGAAGCAAGTTGCCGGAAGATTAAGGCATGGCGCCATGCTTCAGACAGTGACATGCATTCTCTGTTTCCAAACATTTGAATTAGCAGAAGTTGACAATTGCAAACTTCCAAGATTTAATTACCGGAAAACAAAACAATAACGTTAACAGCCCCAACACAATTCAAAATACGAGATGTAATAATATATGTTAGGCTTTGTATGTGATTAATTTGGATATATGAAAAAAATTTACGACCACTGAGAATGGAAGTGGTGGTGAGTTAGAATCGTCACACATGCATGCACTTCCAAGAGTTGTGAATGTGAGGTTGTTTTCACCTTAAATTTATGATGGACAAATGTACACTCATTGTTGTAAGGAAAAAAAAAAGAGCAAAAGTTGCAGACAAGGGGGGTCTGGTTTGTGTCGGGACCTTTTTTTTTAGTGGCAAATACTTGAATGAAATGATGGGTTTGTATGAGATTGTGAAATAATAAACTGGATTCCAAACATAATGCAATTTACACACACAAAATTTTGTATTTCCAAATGATCTGAATGCACTATGTTAAACATATATTCCAAACAGAATATGGGTTACAAATATATTTAATTTCTCTAAGTGTAGAAATGAATTTTGTTTGGCATCTGGTAAAATGTCTCAAAAAATATAAAATCTCACAGAATATTTATTCACTCCTTTTCAAATATGGCCTGATTTTTATTTATTAATAATTTTTGATTTATATTTTGAAAATTTAACATTTATATCTGGATATAATCAATCTTTTAATCTCAAAAATCAATTGGACATGTTAGATTCTACTTTATCTTACAAAATTGAGGAATACTTTTATTATTATTAAATGATTTATGCAATTTTTACTCGTTGATGTGAAGCATTTAACTGCTGAAAACCACGTGGATGAATATTAAAACAGAAAGAGCAAAAGTCGGGGGACAGGGGTCCCCAACAATGCAAAATGAAAGGCAGAAATGTCTGAAAAAACAAAATTAATAAAGGAAAAAGGAAAAAGTTAGAATTTGAGCAAGAGGTCCCCAAACTTTTATTTCAACTTTAATATTTTTCCATTTTCTTTTTTATATTTTTAGGAAAATTATAGACTTATATCTTGAAAGATAATTTGATTGTGGATTCAGAATTTTAAAAAAATGTGTTATTAATTTAAGACTCAGAAGATTTTAAAATTTAATATTAATAATTAAAATATTTTTGGATAGTGGATTGATAATATCATTGCTTATTTGCATAGAAAAGTAGTGCATGGATTAACTTTATAAAAGAAGAGCAAATGAGTGACATTTCTTTACATTTTGTCTTTAGCATTTGAGTAGTTACTCCAACTTAGGAAGGAAAGCAGTAAAGTCATATTCTTTGTCAAACATCACTTATGATAATATAATTTACATGTTTATTGTGTTGTATATTTTAAAGTGCAAACCTTTTGTTGAATTAGTTCAGTACAATCTCACATAACTTTCTTTTAAATGTAAATTATGTGAATTGAAGTTGGTTTTTCTAATGTGTTTTTATGTATGGTAATATCGAATTTGAAATAATAAAGATTTTAAAATTTGTTGGGATCAAATATAATTTGACCTAATATGCCAAATCCATGAGCCCAAATGTGGCACAAAAGTTCTTTTGATGTCAAGATGAATGAATAGGCATCTACTAAAGGCTCATTTAAGCCCATAAGATACCTAAAATGAGTTAGGGTTCGAACTAGCATAGATTGATCTTGAAGCCCTAACGGCTCGGACTCTTTAGGCGGAATTCAATAACCAAAGTCTTAGCTTCTAAGTCAAGGAGCCCGAGTCCAAATACGATTTTGGATAGTTTCGCAAGATGGTCGTTGAGTTCAAGGTACATGGGATTGTGAGTAACAGTTTTCACCTGACATGAAGACGTGGTGTTAGGAATATTGTTAGAAATATTATAACCCTTTGATCTTAATTGTATGTATTATAGTTTTGGTGCATCAAAGCTTAGTTTATCTACTTTCTAGCAACTTAGAATCGTGTCAAAATTGTAAGAGTCCTGTATAGGATACTTATATTCGAGTTGTAATACAATTAGAAGAAATAATTGAAGCTTGCTGAAGAAATTGATGCAAAGGTCAAGAAGAATGCTGGAAGACTCAAGCATACGAAAAGAGATTGCTGAAGGAGTTAGCAAATATGAAGATTGCTAAAGAAGCTAGCAAGCATTGAAGTATCGAAAGGCTAGCAAACCTACGAAGATTGCTGGAAACACTGAACGTATTGCTGAAGGAGTAAAAACAAGCATATTGCTGAATCTAAACAAGATTGCTGAGATATCAGTAGACGACCAACTGCCCAACAAACGCAGGATAGGAATCAACAATAAGTACAAAGCCATGAAACAAAAGGATCTTAAATCACAAAAGGTTATGGAAACTCATCGAATCAAAAGGAAGGATAATCAACAGAAAAAGGAAGGTTTCCAGATACAAACTCATAGATCCGTTCTAACAAAGTCGGCTAAAGAAAAAAGAAAGCCAATCAGATACAAATGAGATATGAAGAGTCTCTGCACTTCTCAGAAAAAGAAGAATAGAGATTGGCGAGCACACATCAAGTGTCTAACGGACAAGATTCAAACAAGACGTTTGAATCTTTGCCTATAAATAGAGGATTTCGCGAAGAAACAAAAAGTTTGACAAATTCAAATTTCATAAGCTTACGCGAGATATCTCTGTCAAATTCAAAATTCGATCATTCATTGATCGAGGCTTTGTAAAAGCCTTTGAGCTTAGCTCGAGACCTTTGAAGTTCCCTTCTAATATTATTCTTGAGATTCTTTCTATCCTAGAAAGAATCTAACAATCACCTTGATCTACAAGGTTGATTTTCACGGGCTACTGCCGCAAAATGAGAGTTCTGGGAAGAACTATAAAGTCCCAGTTCGATGTTCGAGGATAAGAGAGGTGATAACTCTCTTAAAATGTTATTATTTTGTGTCGAACTTACTTAATTATGTCTTAGAATAGTCTTGTTTTACAGGATAATTAGCAAAATATAGGTAGTTGGTTAGTTTATTAAATTTAGGTTTATTATATAGTCTTGTGTTAATTACGAGTTTTTGCGAAAAGAATTGTTTGAATAGTATCACAGGTTTTACTATGCTGGAGCATAACAAGAGCAAGAAAGATTGGTATGATATCGCAGCATAGGAGTGATGGATTTATATACTGAAAGCATTATGATTGGTATATTATGTACAAGGTTTATTGGTTAATATACTGAGAATCATAATTGTTGTATGTTCATCTCCTGTCTGAATTAACAAACATGTGTCGCAAACACAATTATCCTCTTATCTCGTCGATAGGGAGATCATACGGTGTGTAGAAGATCACGGAAGATCGTATGGATCGTTTGACCTAGCGAGATATAAATAGTCATCACAGCTGAGACAGTTCCAGGATAAACTGTCGGT
>JAPKLW010001143.1:207125-228605 GCA_026898455.1 Plectranthus barbatus | reverse complement strand
TAGATAATCTTCACCAGATTTTCAGATCGAGTTGGGATACAGATCAGAAGATCAGATCAGGAGGATTCTTCTTCTTCTCTCTCCTCTTATTTTCGAAAATATATTATTATTTTCTTTAGATTAATTTCCTCAATCTGTTAGGAAATTAAATCTTGGTGCGTGGGAAAGATCAAAGGGCATCTCCGCGCACGCGTTCTTCATCGTTCATCGATCCAGGTATTCCGCATAACCTTCTTATGCATAATAATATAGGAGCATGCTAGGATTGTTCATAGGCATAGCAATTTATTTTTGATATTCCAATTAACGATCCTTGGCAAACGGACTTCGTGATTCAGTTCACGAATCCCTTCAAGGAGCAGCATGGACAGAACTCTAGTGAGGAATATTCGGGACCACAACAAACAAGATCTCAGCACTTTTTAGACCCTGTCCCAAAAAGTAGGACAGGTGTCACCCAGGAGAACTGTCAGATCTGGGAGGCAGATTGAGGAGCCACGTGTAAGGCTGGGATGAAGCTGAAGGGAGACAAGAGAGATATTTTCAGAAAAGAGAGGAGAGAGAAAAGATACACAGAGAACACAATTAGAGAGGAGTATCAACATATGAGTTTGAGCAGGGAGAACGAGGAGTTCCTGAGAAATCAACGTGGATGTTGCAACAAACCTGAATAGTTTATCTCTATTTTGCAATTTTCTTTAATATTTCTACATATTTGATGTTTGGAGATATGAACTTGAACATCGTTTGCATTTTATCTTTTGTAAGCATGAGCTAAACCTTTTAAGCTCGGGTTATTGACTGGTTTATCTTCTTGAATATATGTTGAAGCTGTTCTTGTATTAAATCTGGTGTTTGATTTCGATTCTGGTTTGTTTGTTTATCTAAACACGACAGTGGCAGGTAGAAATCTCACCTAGTGAGACCGAGAGGAGATCTAGGATGAGGGAGTCGTGGTCAATCTTGATCTCTAGTGTAGACATACATGGAATCTAAGACTTGCAAGAACCCCTGTTCTGAAATAGTTTGTTTGAAGGCAAAATCTATCATAGACATATGAAGGTTAGCAAGAAAACATAGATCTAGCGCTATGACAATAGTCTAGACAGAAAAGTGTGTGGTTGCAAGAACCAGAGTTGATGCTTGAACAATGCTGCAGCATATAGGAGAGTAGATAATCAAAAGTCAATAACCCGAGTGCATTTTATCATCGATCTTAAAACCATAGTCTATTAGTTTATGATTAGTTTGTGGGAAGAAATATTATTAATTGTTCTAGCATTACTCGGTTTCATTTTACATGCTTTCTTGTTATTTTAATTTGGAGAAATCACAAAACCCCATTAATTTACAAACAATAGAATGTGCACTATTCACTTTCACTCCCTTGGGTTCGATATCTGGACTTAGATCTGTATTACTTGTTTAGACATACGTGCACTTGTGTATAATTATAATAGCTACTAGCACAACAACAAGAGGTGTGTCCTCACTCTAAGGAGTGTTAAGGAGAGAAGATTGAAGAACGAGGTGCTTGAAGGTGCGCGGTGATCAGACGGAGGAGCTGTTCACAGTTAGAGATCAAGCCTGACCTTGTAATCAATCTTAGTAGATTTTCAATCAGGTGGACTGAAGAGTGGACGTCGAACAATTGTTCGGACCACTATAAATTTGGTGTTCATTTACTATTTTTACTTCATTATTTATTGCTTATTTTGAAACACAACACATCAAGTGTTGTCGTATAACTTGACGTAAATCTAACAAATATTCGATCTTAAAC
This sequence comes from Plectranthus barbatus, assembly GCA_026898455.1. Taxonomy (NCBI): domain Eukaryota; kingdom Viridiplantae; phylum Streptophyta; class Magnoliopsida; order Lamiales; family Lamiaceae; genus Plectranthus; species Plectranthus barbatus. The sequence goes on along the minus strand of JAPKLW010001143.1, from coordinate 226,822 downwards.
ACATTTTATAAACACTTGCTGAGTTGTGACTTCAACAAGATAAGTGCAAGACCAAATTAATATTCCGTTGCAACTATAAACACTCTGATCGGGGACCAACAAGTGGTATCAGAGGAGGAACAGTTCAAGAAGTTTCTAGAAATGCTGAAACAAATTCTTTTCAACGTACCATTGGTGGAAGCACTTGAGCAGATGCCAACTTATGTGAAGTTTTTAAAGGACATCTTGTCAAAGAAAAAGAGGTTGAAGGAATTTGAAACATTATCATTGTTTGAGGAAGTAGGTGGACCTCTAAGGAGACAGATTCCAGCTAAGTTAAAGGACCCAGAGAGTTTCACTATCCCTTGTTCTATCAGAGGTCGAGATGTGGGTAGGGCTCTATGTGACCTAGGAGCAAGTGTAAATTTGATGCCATTATCAATTTTTCAAAAATTGGGCATTGGAGGGGCTAGACCTACCATCATTTCTCTTCAGTTAGCAGTATCCACTGTACATCCTGAAGGAAAGATTGAAGATGTGCTCGTGAGGGTAGATAAATTCATCTTCCCTGCAGATTTTATTATTCTGGACTATGAAGCAGACAGGGAGGTGCTAATTATCCTTGGAAGACCATTTCTTGCTACAGGAAGAACACTGATTGATGTAGAGAAAGGGGAGTTTATTATGAGAGTACAAGATGAACAAGCTACTTTTAACTTGTTTAATGCCATGAAGGTTCATGATGATTCTGAAGAATGTTTTTATGTGGAGGTTTTCGAGTCAGCAATAGAAGAATTTTTTGAGAAAAACCATTCTGGGAAGGAAGATGGTGCTGAGGAATTACCAAGTGAAGCTGCAGCATGGGTAGAGCAAGGGCAAAAGTTTGGGGGAGTTCGACAACCATTTGAGCCATTGGATCTGTTATCTAGAGAAATAAAAGGGACCAAATCTTCTATGGAGGAACCTCCAGAATTAGCCCTAAAACCTTTACCTGCTCACCTGAAGTATGCTTACTTGGGTGAATCAAATACATTACCTGTGATCATAGCAGCAAATTTGAAGGAAGAAATTGAGCAAAGCCTGTTGGAACTGTTGAAAAGGCATAAGCGGGCAATAGGATGGACTATTTCTAACATCAAGGGGATAAGTCCTGCAATCTGTATGCATAAAATCTTGATAGAGGAAGGGAGTAAGAATTCTATTCAGCCACAAAGGAGGTTAAATCCCAATATGAAAGAGGTAGTGAAGAAAGAGGTGATTAAATGGCTGGATGCAGGGATTATCTTTCCCATATTTGATAGTTATTGGGTGAGCCCTGTGCAATGTGTTCCCAAGAAAGGAGGAGTTACAGTGGTTTAGAATGAGAACAATGAAATGATCACTACAAGGACAGTAACTGGATGGAGAATTTGCATTGACTACAGGAAGTGAATGATGCAACCAAGAAGGATCACTTTCCTTTACCATTTGTAGATCAGATGCTGGATAAGCTAGCTGGACAGGAGTTTTACTGCTTTTTGGATGGATATTCAGGGTATCATCAGATAGCAATAGCTCCAGAACATCAAAGTTTAACCACATTTACTTGTCCCTATGGAACTTTTGCTTTTAGGAGAATGCCTTTCGGATTATGCAATGCTCCAGCAACATTTCAGCGTTGTATGATTGCTATTTTCTTTGAGATGATAGATAATGGATTGGAAATCTTTATGGATGACTTCTCAGTATTTGGGGAGGATTTTGAAGCATGTTTGGAGAATTTGGAAAAGGTCTTAAAACTGTGTGAAAAATCACAGTTGGTGCTGAACTGGGAAAAGTGTTGTTTCATGGTGCAGCAGGGAGTAGTCTTAGGACACAAGATATCAAAAGCTGAAATGGAAGTAGACCCAGCCAAAATTGAGGTGATAGAGAAGATGGCAGTACCAAGTTCAGTCAAGGCAGTTAGAAGTTTTCTGGGACATGCAGGATTTTACCGAAGGTTTATAAGAGAGTTCTCAAAAATTGCAAAGCCCTTATCTGAATTGCTTGAGAAAGATAGGAAATTCGAGTTCTCTCCACAATGTATGGAAGCATTCTTGAAACTGAAGTTTGCTCTGATTTCTGCACCAGTTATGCAACCGCCAGATTGGAATTCCCCATTTGAACTTATGTGTGATGCCAGTAGTTATGCTTTAAGAGTAGCTTTGGGGCAGAGAAAAGAGAAGATATTCAGGGTGATCTACTATGCAAGTCGAACCCTTGATGGAGCTCAGAGAAATTATACAACCACAGAGAAAGAGATGTTAGCTGTGGTGTTCGCATTTGATAAATTCAGATCATATCTGGTGGGGTCCAAGGTGATTGTTTATACAGACCACTCAGCAATCAAGCATCTAATGGCCAAGAAAGATGCCAAACCAAGGTTAATCAGGTGGATATTGCTACTACAAGAGTTTGATATGGAAATCAGAGACAAGAAGGGAACTGAAAACCAAGTAGCAAACCATCTTTCCAGATTGGAAAACCTCAATGGAGAAGAAGGGATTGAGCAAGTAAATAAATTTCCAGATGAGCAGCTGATGAGATGTGAAGAGGAAGCCCCATGGTATGCCGACATGGCCAACTATTTAGCTACTGGGAGGAAACCCTATGGAATCAAGGGGCAGCAGTTGAAAAAGTTTCTTCATGATACAAAGTACTACTACTGGGATGATCCAATGCTGTACAGACAAGGATCAGATCAAATCTTTAGGAGATGTGTACCATAGAAGGATGTGCAGGCAATTCTGGCAGACTGCCATGCTGCAGCATACGAAGGGCATTATGGTGGACAGAGAACAACTGCAAAAGTTCTTCAGTCACCTTTCTTGTGGCCTACCATTTTTAAAGATTCATTTTCATTTGTGAAGAATTGTGATAGATGTCAAAGGGTTGGAAACTGGCCTGCTAGAAATGCAATGCCACTGAACAACATAATCGAGGTAGAATTGTTTGATGTGTGGGGAATGGATTTTATGGGTCCATTTCCAATGTCTTTTGGGAATGAATATATTTTACTGGCAGTGGATTATGTGTCTAGGTGGGTTGAAGCATGTGCTTGTGCCCGCAATGATTCAACTACAGTAATGAAGTTCCTCCACAAAAACATTTTCACCAGATTTGGCACACCAAGAGCTTTAATCAGTGATGAAGGCACTCACTTCATCAATAAAAGTCTGTCTGCAATGTTGGCTAAGTACAATGTTACTCACAGAGTTTCCACAGCTTATCACCCGCAGACTAATGGGTTGGCAGAGCTTTCTAACAGGAAAGTGAAGAATGTCCTTGAGAAGGTGGTGAATGTCACCAGGAAGGTTGGTCTAAACATCTTGATGATTCACTCTGGGCCTACAGGACTGCATATAAAACTCCTTTGGGAATGTCACCTTATAGGTTGGTCTTTGGGAAGACTTGTCACTTACCTTTGGAGTTAGAACATAAGACATATTGGGCAACAAGGAAGTTGAATTTGGATCCAAAATGCAGTGGTGCAAAGAGGATGTTGCAGTTGAATGAGCTTGATGAACTAAGGTTGCAATCATATGAAAATGCCAAGCTATACAAGGAAAAGGTTAAGAAGTGGCATGACAGCAGGATTTCTGAGAGGAAATTTGAAGAAGGACAGAAGGTTTTATAATTCAACTCCAGGCTGAAGCTATTTCCAGGGAAGCTAAAATCTCGGTGGTCAGGACCCTTTGTAGTAGTCAAAGTATATCCATATGGAGCAGTGGATTTGAAGAATGAGGATACTGGAGAAACATTCAAAGTAAATGGAGCTAGGGTGAAGCACTATCATGGAGGAAGCATAAACAGGGAAAATGCTTCCATTCCCATTGAAGAACCTTAAGCATTGGAGCCCCTGAACCAATGGAAAGAGTTTCTTGAAAACACAATCGAAACGGTTCAGGGAGTAGTATCTTTAATTTATTGCATATTATTATTTTTGCCTTATTTATAGTTTAGTAGTATTTATCTCTGGTTGCTACAACATGTAAATATCATGATTTTTTATATTATAGGTAGATGAACTTTATGCATTAGAGTAAATGTAGAATTAATTTCATATGTCTTAGAATATCTTTAAGTTTTTATTATAATAGATTAAAGAAAATATGAATATATATATATATATATATATATATATATATATATATTGCGCCTAGTAAGTAATTAACTACAGGAATTTTGCAGAAAAGGTGGACACATGGAAGGCAAGTAACCATTGAAGAACTGCCGCTGACGTCATCGGAGGTAGACTCACCTTTTTGGCAGGTTTTTGTGGCAGTTAATTTTTGAATTTTATATTGTGTCGTTTCAAAGGAAGTTGAAAGGGAATCTATTTCCTGTATATATTACTTCTGCTTTATAATTCTGCAAAACTAAAAAGAAAGTTCACCATTTTGGGTATTTGAAGAAGAAAAAGACAAGCAAAGAAAGAAAGGCTGAGGAGTAGTGAGATTAAATAGCCAATGTAAGTACTCTTTCTTTCTCATTGTTCGTCGGCATTGTGATTGTAATTAGAGAGAGAACATGGGGAAACATGCAGCCAACGGTAATGTTTAAATTTGAGTTTTCTGGAATTCGTGTTGGAAAATTTGTTTCTCTGAAGTCTATGTGAAGATTCTTGTGAATTCTATGTCTGGAAGGTGTGAGAGGCCATAACATTGTGATGGGTAGTCGATTTTTAGGGCTAAAATGTGTTATGCTTTATGTATGCGGGACTGCAAAAGGGTAAATTGTTTTTCTTTCTAGGGTTGCTTGAAATTTTGATTCGAGTAAAGGAAATTACTTAAACCCACTATTTTTCTTGAGTCTGTGAACCAAACTTTCTGAATGATTTACTGAAGCATAAAGTTTGGGGGAGGGTATTTTTTTACTTGGATAAATTGTTGTGAGATATGCTGTTTTGTTAGAAATGGGGTGATTTATTCGTGCACTGTGTTTGTGTAAAGATATCTTGTGCTTATTTTTTGATTTGGGTTGAGTACAGAAACATCAAAGATGAAAACCAATAACCCTGCGAAAAGAAAGCCTGGATCCGTGGAAGAAAGTCCAACCCCAAGTTCTGAGAAAAAATGGAAAGCACCAAAAAAGCCAGTGCGAAGGTCTGGCCGAACTGCTTTAGCAACTATGGCTAGTAGGAACGCTAAACTCCTGTAGACAAGTGCGGACAATCCGGTGGAAGTACCAGAAGAGGAGGCACCCGTTGTGAAGAAGGGAGTGCAATCTAAGAAATCAAAGAAATCGAAGGCAGACCCTTTGCAAAATTTGGTAGATGCTGCTGAGAAGCTGCGGGTGACTGAAGAAGAATAAGAGAAATCAGCAGGAAGCAAGAAGGCTACTCCAACATCTTCAAGCACGAAGAAGAAAGAGTCGAACTCAGCCAAGAAGGAGTAGAAGAAGCCGGTCTCCAGAGCCCAAACCAAGAAAGTAGTTACCCCAACAAAAGAATCTAGACAAAAGAAGGTTGAGGATAAGAAACAATCTGAAGAGGAAACTTCTGAGAACGAAGAAAGTGATGATGTAGAGCAAGAAGAAGAAGCAAGCCAAGAGAGTGAGGAAGCAAAGACTGAATTTGAGGATGAACATAATTCAGAAGAGAGCGATGCTGCTGCATCAGAAGAGCAAGCATCAGACAAGAAGGAATTGGAAGAAGAGTCAGAGAAGTCAGAGACCGAAGAGGAAGAACTTGACGAAGAAAGTGATGATTTAGAGGAAGAAGAGGAAGAACCACAACAGAAACCAAAGAAAGTTAACAAGAGAAAAAGGGAAGAGGAAGTTCCAGCAAGCGAGCAAGAACTGATCCCAAGGAATCCCAAGACAGGAAGGAGAATTAAAGTCGTTGCGGTGAAAGAAGGAGAGACATCTGGCAAGTCTCAGAAAAAGGAAAAAATTGAGTCAGAAAAAGTAACTCAAGAAAGGCAAGAAGAAAGTAGAAGAAGAGAAGGCCTTGACCCCAGATGAAATTGACAACCTTCCCAAGTTCTCATCCAGGCTACACAAAGAAAGGATGAAGTTTGTTATGGAAAGGCAGCTGCTAATCGAAAGAGGCTTCAAGAACTTGAAGGTGTTACCTGCAGATTTGGTGAAGCAGATTGAGCAGCAGGGGTGGGAAAGCTTTGTGCTTCCACCGCCGTTTCCCATCATTGCATTGGTCAAGAAGTTTTACGCAAACTGTGAACAACCATCCATTGAGAAGCCTGAAATAGTTGCTACTGTTTGAGGAAAAGAAGTGAGGCTGAATGCTGAAGCAATTCATGAGGTATTTGGAACTCATGCGCCAGAGCCAGATGAGTTTATGGAAATCTTCTTTGCACCCACAAAGAAGCAGTTGGATGAAGCCCTGAAGGTGGTAGGACTTCCGGGAGCACAGTGGAATGATGAGGCGAAGGATAACAAATATGTGCTCTCCAAGTTCCTGCATTCTGAGGCAAATTTGTGGCTGCAGTTTTTGAAAAATAGGATCAGCCCGACCACTCATAACACCAACATTGGTCAGGACCGCATCCTTATGATTGCTGCCATTCTGAAGGGCGAGCCAATCAACTATGCACCGTTCTTGGTTGATGCTGTTGGCTACTCTGCCTCAAAGGAACGAGGACCTCTCTTCTGCCCCTCCTTGATATCTGAGCTTTGCAAGAAAGCTGGAGTTCCATTTCACGATGAAGAGCCGCACAAGACCATGAGGACTTATTTCAATGTTGAATATCTGCGCCAGAGGCATGAGAACTCCCAAAAGAAGGAAGGAGTGGAACCCTCATCAGGTAACCAGACTTTTGTGCAGGTTTTGCAGGGTAAGTTGGATGATATCTCTGAACAAAGCGCCCAGCTTCTGAAAGAATTTGAGGACCTCCATACCATGATGATGGAGATGCAATTTCAAACTGAAGAGTTGGTGAAGGAGGTGAGGAACAAGAAAGTTGAAAAAGGGACGTCTGCTGCTGGAAAGAAGAAAAAGCCTACTTGAAGGCTGTGGTCAATTCTAAACTTTATCTTTTGAACAAAAACTCTGTTTTTAATTTGTGCTTGTGTGGATGTTTTGGGTGAATGTGTGAACCCATTGCTTTAGTTTTTTTGGTTATGATTGATGTTTTTATTTTTGAATGGATGTTTAGTTTGTTTTAGTTGATGGTGCAAGAAAATGTTATGAAGTATTGATAGTTTGTCTATTATCTTGTCTCGGGCTTGATGATGTGGGTGTGTGAGTAATCTCTTTCTCTTGAAATTTCATGAATGGTAATTGAGTGATTGAGAGTCAGCCCCCAAGATTTTCAAGTTTAATATTAGGATGATAGGCTAGCTTGAAGAACAAAGTTTGTGGTTGTTTGGTTTTTAAAAACTTGATATGCTACATGTTTTAGTTTAAATGGTACTTTAGTTGTGCTTAGAAAAAGAACATGTGAGATGCCACCTACCTGAAAATGTTAGGCCATTTGAAACGAAATTTGAAGGAGTATTACATGAGGAAATGATTTAGGCAGTCTCTTCATCTTTGTGCTTGCAGAAGTTTTTTTATCTTACATCATTTACCTTTGCACCTTGATTTGAGCCTTGAGCCTTTTGTTGATTTTGACCATAAAAGATGTGAGCTATTTACCCATACACTCGCCCCGATTTGAGAGGTAGGCTTGCTTAGGTTCTTCCACTTAGAGGTTAGCAGAATAATAGAAGGAGAGAGTTGCAATAGATTGAATATGTAGAAGCCTGAGAGCTTGTTTGTAAATAAACCATGATGCAGCCTGTAAGTAGCATATGTGTATATAAAAAAAAGAGGGGGGAAAGAAGAGAAAAGAAGAAAAATAGAAAAATTAGATGGGACATATAACCATCTGAAAAAAAAAAGAGTTTATGAGTTTGAAAATATTTGCATATCTTCTTATGCAATCTCAAGAATAAATCCTAAGTGAAAGACCAATAGCATGCCTCTCAAATTCATTAGTCACTTTGTCCATAATGTTCATACCCTAGCCACAGCCTTACATTAGAAGCTCAAGAAGACCTTTTGATCTTGATGTGATACAATTTCTATTAGTGGAGAATGTGCTAAACTTTGAAGGTAGTCAAAAATAGTGGCATCAATGATCACGAGAGCTGAAATGGAAGTTAAGTTTAAACTTGTAGCATTTGTTAGCTATCTTGCTAAAAAGTTGTACAACTTTGATTATCAATCTAGCTTAGATTGCTTCGATTAAACTTATTAAATTGTGGTGGCTGAAGCTTGATTACTTAGGAGTCATGAATGAAAATTTTCTTCTTTATTTCTTTGGTGTGAACTGAAAGCTTCGAGACAAGAATATGTAAATTAAGTTCTCTTTGTTTTGTTTGAGTCTTTGTTGCTTGGGGACAAGCAACATCTTAAGTTTGGGGGAGTGATAATTCTCTTAAAGAGTTATTATTTTGTGCCGAACTTACTTAATTATGTCTTAGAATACTCTTGTTTTACAGGATAATTAGCAAAATATAGGTAGTTGGTTAGTTTATTAAATTTAGGTTTATTATATAGTCTTGTGTTAATTACGAGTTTTTGCGAAAAGAAATGTTTGAATAGTATCACAGGTTTTACTATGCTGGAGCATAACAAGAGCAAGAAGGATTGATACGATGTCGCAGCATAGGAGCAGCATGGACAGAACTCTAGTGAGGAATATTCGGGACCACAACAGACAAGATCTCAACACTTTTTAGACCCTGTCCCAAAAAGCAGGACAGGTGTCACCCAGGAGAACTGTTAGAGCTGGGAGGCAGATTGAGGAGCCACGTGTAAGGCTGGGATGAAGCTGAAGGGAGACAAGAGAGATATTTTCAGAAAAGAGAGGAGAGAGAGAAGATACACATAGAACACAATTAGAGAGGAGTATCAACATAGGAGTTTGAGCAGGGAGAACGAGGAGTTCCTGAGAAATCAACGTGGATGTTGCAACAACCTGAATAGTTTATCTCTATTTTGCAGTTTTCTTTAATATTTCTACGTATTTGATGTTTGGAGATATGAACTTGAACATCGTTTGCATTTTATCTTTTGTAAGCATGAGCTAAACCTTTTAAGCTCGGGTTATTGACTGATTTATCTTCTTGAATATATGTTGAAGCTGTTCTTGTATTAAATCTGGTGTTTGATTTCGATTCTGGTTTGTTTGTTTATCTAAACACGACAGTGGAAGGTAAAAAATTTTGCCTAGTGAGACCGAGAGGAGATCTAGGATGAGGGAGTCGTGGTCAATCTTGATCTCTAGTGTAGACATACATGGAATCTAAGACTTGCAAGAACCCCTGTACTGAAATAACTTGTTTGAAGGCAAAATCTATCATAGACATATGAAGGTTAGCAAGAAAACATAGATCTAGCGGTATGACAATAGTCTAGACAGAAAAGAGTGTGGTTGCAAGAACCAGAGTTGATGCCTGAACAATGCTGCAGCATATAGGAGAGTAGATAATCAAAAGTCAATAACCCGAGTGCATTTTATCATCGATCTTAAAACCATAGTCTATTAGTTTATGATTATTTTGTGGGAATAAATATTATTAATTGTTCTAGCACTGCTCGGTTTCATTTTACATGCTTTCTTGTTATTTTAGTTTGGAGAAATCACAAAACCCCATTAATTTACAAACAATAGAATGTGCACGATTCACTTTCACTCCCTTGGGTTCAATAGCTGGACTTAGATTTGTATTACTTGTTTAGACATATGTGCACTTGCGTATAATTATAATAGCTACTAGCACAACAACAAGAGGTGTGTCCTCACTCTAAGGAGTGTTAAAGAGAGAAGATTGAAGAACGAGGTGCTTGAAGGTGCGCGGTGATCAGACGGAGGAGCTGTTCACAGTTAGAGATCAAGCCTGACCTTGTAATCAATCTTAGTAGATTTTCAATCAGGTGGACTGAAGAGTGGACGTCGAAAAATTGTTCGGACCACTATAAATTTGGTGTTCATTTACTATTTTTACTTCATTATTTATTGCTTATTTTGAAACACAACACATCAAGTGTTGTCGTATAACTTGAAGTAAATCTAACAAATATTCGATCTTAAACACATTTTATAAACACTTGCTGAGTTGTGACTTCAGCAAGACAAGTGCAAGACCAAATTAATATTCCGCTGCAACTATAAACACTTTGATCGGGGATCAACAAGTGGTATCAGAGCGTTTGTTCTTTACAGACTAGCTGCTTCTGAGTCGCTTAAAACCAGATCCATTTTCCTTGAATATTCCTTGTGTTTTCTGTGTTAAGCTCAGGTTAAAGAAAATGGCAAATAACGCGAAGTTGGGAAGGTTTTCTCCAGAAACCTATAACACCTGGAAAAAGAGGTCGCTGATCATCTTGAAGAATATTCATCCAGAGATGGGCCAAGTAGTCGAACAAGCACCAATCAAAATCAAGAAGCTGAATTCTTGGCTTAATGACAACGTATAAGGACTAGAAGAGATGGTGGGCAAGCTATATGAGGAATGGACTCCAGACGATCGGGTTCGTGCTCAACTAGACTTTGTGGCTATGGAGCTAATATTAATTCTCTATCAGAACCTCTGATAATCGAAGCCCTGGAGTACAAAATGCCAAAGAAATGTGGGACTTTCTTGGCACCTTGAGTCAAGAAACAACTCAGATGAAGCAAAACAAGCTTCAACAGTGCGTGGACAAATATGAGTCGTTCCAGATGCTTCCAGGAGAAACAACAAAGGAAATGGAAGTTAGATTCAACTCCATTATAGCTTAGTTAAAAGAGTTGGGAAGAACATATGGACTTCCTGACATGAACTCAAAAATATTATCAAAAATACCAAAAGACAATTGGTTTGTCAAAGTAACGAGCCTCAAAGAGAAAGATCTATCAAGCATGAACACGAAAGATGTATTCGCCCAGCTTCAGACACATGAGTGGGATATCATGCTGATCAACATGAATGAAGCTGTATGAGCTGCAATATTTATTGAAATCATGCCAAGGATGAAGCATATTTTGTAAAGAGAGACGCACAGAAGTAGAAAACCAAGAAGCCATTCCACTCAGATCGTCCAGATCAACCTAGCCCAGCAAAGGAGACCACAACAATAAGTGGATCTCAACCTAAAGAAGCCGAATGTTCCATCAGTAAGCTGGAAGAGCAAATGAAAAGACTGCAGAAACTATTGTTGAAGGTTAAAGGCAAGAAAGAGGAATCACGACAAAGTCAGCCAACAGAGAACAAAACAATCAAGAAGACGCCAAGGACGTGCTACGAGTACAACTCCCCTGACCATCTAAAGTTCGAGTGCCCTCGAATAGATCCAGAAGAAAGGGAGCGGTTAAGAAATATTTTCAAGAAGCATGCGTTGAAGGCCATTGCTAAAGCTCTGCTGACCAGAACGGAGATACCAGATATTCCAGATCATGATGATGAAGGCTATTCCTTAGAAGACGAAGAGGATGTTCTAATGGTATTTATGGCCAACATCAGTGAAGATGTTGATGTTGATGAAGAGCAAGTAGCAAAATCAGCTCTAGCGGTCACGAGTAATCTGGTAACAAATACTACTATGTTTGTCGCTTATACTTCAGAAAATTTGAATGATACTGCCGAGTCATGTTTTTCTGACTCAGGAGATGTAACTGTAGAACTTCTCTTAAAAATAATTTTCAAAATTTCATGCTTTAAAGGATGTTTTAGTAAAAGAAAATTCCTCGCAGAAGTCTCAACTTTCTATTTGACCAGTGAGACTGAAAAATCTAGGTCAACAGACGAGGAACTCTTAAAACTCAAAGCTAAATTCTTCACACTCAATGAAAATTTTAATGTTTAAAACAGGAGAATGAAGTTTTGAAAAATAAAAACTCTGTGCAAAAACCTTGTCAATGTAGATTTTCAAAAAACACAAGATTTTAGATGCTCAAAGAAGTACAAATGATTTTGCTGGAATTGGATTTGAAGAAGGTGAATCCAGCAATGTTGAACATCGAAGATCAAATAAAATAATTTTTATCCCCGCAACCGGGAAGGTTCAGCAGAATGCTAGGATAGACAAAGGGAATAATACTAGATCAACATACATTGCTCAGCCAGAATACTGGCAAGCTAAGAATCCTCTACTGACCAATTAGCAGAGACTCAAAGGAGTGTCTGCTGAGAGGATGTCAGCAAAGTCAACGTTCCATCTGCTGGGAAGTTTCATGCACAATCTAGCAAGGCTAAGCAATCTGCTAAGATTGTAAGGAAGCCAACATACACTCCAAGTAGGAGGAACACCTACTTGAGGCCAGATTCTTAACCATTTCATTTTTAAAAGACTGTGAAGGCTCAACACACAACTACACGTTTACATCCAAATATGATGTCATCCACATAGATTTGAACGAGCAAAATGTCTTCAGCATCTTTGATCAATAATAATGTTATGTCGATCTTCCCTTTCCTGAATCCATTTTCAGCAAAAATTGTGATAGCGTCTCATACCAAGCTCTTGGGGCTTGCTTCAGACAGTAGAGAGCTTTCCTTAGTCTGTACACCTTGTTTCGGCGCTTGAATCCTGGAGGTTGCTCCACGTAGACTTCCTCCTTTAATTCACCATTCAGGAATGCGCTCTTGGCATCCATCTGAAAGACAGTAAAACCATGATGGGCAGTATATGCTAGGAACCTGATTGTTTCTAGTCGAGCTACCGGAGCAAAAGTTTCGTCGAAGTCTATTCCTTCGCACTATGCATATCCTTTAGCAACTAGTATGGCTTTGTTGAGAACGACGAGTCCATTTTTGTCTCGCTTATTCTTGAATACCCATTTGGTTCCTATCATTGATTGATGTGTCAGCCGATCGACGAGATCCCATACATGATTCCTTGAGAATTCTAATAGTTCTTCTTGCATTGCGTTGATCCAGTCAGCTGATTTGAGTGCGTCTGCTACTTTGGTAGGCTCCTCTTGTGATATGAAGCAGGCTAGCATGGCGCTGTGTCTGGTTCGGATTGGATCTGCAATATCTCCTAGAATTGCTTCAGTAGGATGATCTCTAAGCAACCATTTTGGTCTTTGTAGTTCTTCTACTGGAATGGCTTGACTGCTGGACGGTCCGATGGGTTCTTCTGAGACTGGTACATGAACAAGCTGTAGATATTCCAAGTTGTCAGCTACACATGTTGGATTGTCTTCTGTTAAATGCCCGTCTTCTGTCAAATCCTCTGCTGGATTTGTGTTTGTTGATGTAGCATTCGTATCTCCAGCATTCTCTTCCTAGTTAACTTCAACAGAATTGTCTTCAGTAATTCTCTTGCTATTCTGGGAACCTTCAGCTGTATCTTTATTTTGCTGAATGACTTCATCTCCTTGAGTTCCCTTTTGACATGTAAGCTCTTCGAGAGAATTTATGGTGGCCTTAGCATTACCAGTCGCATCGCAGGCCCTCTTGACTATCGGCTGATTAGTCAAGGTCTTCAGTAGAGATGATGATTCACTCATTAACCTAGTCGGATAAATCGGTTCAACTTTGTAAATATTCGAGCCCGAAGGTCCATTGACATCATTGGTTTCATGAGTCTCATCTCTTTGACTTCTCATGGTCCTGTGCACTAAAGTAGCTTCATAAAAAATAACATTACATGTTATTTCCACAAGTTTGGTTGTCTTGTTAAGTACTCTATATCCTTTGTGAGATGGATGTCCATATCCTAGGAACACTCCTTCGTCAGCTTTGGGAGAAAAAGTACTTAACTTCGACTTCCCATTGTTATGGATATAACATGGTGAACCAAAAGCACAAAGATGAGCTAAGGAAGACTTACGACCATGATATATTTCATAGGGAGTTTTGTTGAAGTGAAGATTAAATCCACTTTGGTTTTGCATGTAGCAAGCATTCATAACAACTTCTCCCCAATATCTTTGACTCAGATCTGTATCCGCTAGCATTGTTCGTGCAGCCTCTTTGAGAGTCTTATTTCTTTTACCTACCAGGACGTTCTGCTGAGGTGTTCTTACAGTGGACCTTTCATGTCCTATCCCAACATCAGCGCAAAAGTCCATCAATGCTCTGTTACAGAATTCTGTACCGTTGTCGGATCTTATCCTTTTCACCGTGAGCTCTTTATCATTTTGAACTCTGGTTATCAGCTCCGGAAGGATAATCTTCACCTCGTCCTTGCTTTTGAGTAACCTCACCCATGTGTACCTGGAATAGTCATCAATAACAACCAAGGTATATTGTTTATTACCTGCAGTGGGTGGAGTCACCGGGCCGAATAAATCCATGTGCAACAGCTCAAGGATTCCGTTTGAAGTGGCCTTTTTTCGGATTGGATTTGAAGGACGCTTTGACTTGTTTTCCTTGTTGACAGGCTCTGCATATTCCTTCCTTCTTGAAAGTCTCTTGAGGTAGACCTACAACAATATTATTCTTGGCCATATAATTGATAGTCTTAAAGTTTAGATGCGTTAGCCTTTTGTGCCATAGCCAGTTTGTTTCTTCCTTGCTGAATGCTATGAAGCATGATGCTTGTTGACCACTTTCCCAATCAGCGATGTAGAGTCCTCCTTTCCTGATTCCTCTAAGCTTTACTTCTCTAGTGGTCCTATCAGCAACTTCACAACCTGTATCAAAGAAGGAAACAATGTATCCATTTTCACTTAGCTGGCTGATACTCAGTAAGTTGTGCTTGAGACTATCGACGAGGGCAACATTGATTATTCGTATTCTATTTTGCTCGATGCACCCTCTTCCGATTACTCTAGCCTTTGAATTGTCGCCAAATGATACTGATGGTCCTCTGATCTTGTGAAGTTCTGTAAAGATCTCTTCATCTCCTGTCATATGACCTGAGCATCCACTGTCTAGGATCCATTCTTTGAGCTTCCTTGAGGTTTTTCTTCCTGGACCCTGTTCTTGCAAAACAAAGAATTTATATTTTCGGTACCCGATTAATTACGGGTCCTGCAGGATTAGTTTTCTGGATTATTCCTTTGGGAATCCAGACTTTCATGACTGACATTTTGTTTGCCATCACTTTTCACTACCCTTTCGTTCCCATTGGCATAATATCTGAAATCAGCATAGGAATGTGTAGTGGTGTGTCAAGCCATCACTGTCTTTTGAAAATGGTTTGGTTTAGACTCTGGCCTCAAGTAGGTGTCCCTTCTACTTGGAGTGTGTGCTGGCTTCCTTGCAACCTTAGTAGATTGTTTAACCTTGTTAGGATTTGTATAAACCTTTCTAGCAGATGGAACAGTCTGCTGGGTTACATACCCTGACTTTGCTGGCTTCTTCTCAGCAGATAAATAATTTAATTTTTGCTGAGCAGTCAACTGAGGGATGCTAGTCTGCCAACATTTCTGCTGAGCAATTGACTTAGAGTTTTCCCTCTTGTCTTTCCTAGCAGTTTGTTGAACCTTCCCAGTTGCTGGGATAAAAACAATTTTCTTTGTCTTACTTGATTCAGCATCATATGACTTTTCTTTATCAAAACCTATTCTAGCGAAGTTCTTCGAGCTTCTTCGGATACTTAGAATATCATTCAAATATATCGTGCTTTTTGAAAATTTGCAATGACGTGTATTTTGCACGGAGCTATTGCTTTTCAAAACTCCATTCTCCTGTTTTAAAGTGCTAAGTTTTTCATTCAAGGAGGAGAATTCTATTTTCAACTTTGAAAGTTCCTCGTCTGCTGACCTAGATTTCTCAATCTCACTGGTCAAAATAGAAAGCTGAGATTTCAGAGAGGAATTTTCTTTTACTAAAATATCCTTTAATGCGTGTATTTTTGAAAACTCTTTCAGAAAATATTCTACAGTTATCTCATCTAATTCTGAGCAATATGAATCAACAGTGTCATGCATATTATCAGAAGTAGACGCAGTGGACAAAGTAGAGTTTGTTACCTGGTTTCCTATGCCAGCTAGAGCTGATTCTTCTGTCTGCTCTTCATTGATATCGGCCATGAACACCATGAGAACATCCTCTTCATCTTCTGATGAGTAACTTTCATCGTCATAATCTGGGATGTTTGGTAGTTCTATCCTTGTCAATAAGGCTTTGGTGATAGCCTTTGATGCTCGCCTTTCGAACAACTTTCTCAGTCTTTCCCTTTCCTCAGGATATACTCGTGGGCATTCAAACTTTAGATGATCCGGGGAATTACATTCGTAGCATGTCCTTGGCGCTTTCTTGATGTTCTTGCTATCTGCTGGTTGACTTTGCTGGAAATCCTCCTTCTTCCCTTTGGCTTTCAACAGCAGCCTTTGCAATTTTTTCGTTTGTTCTTCCAGTTCGCTAACTGAGCATTCTGCTTCTTTGAATTGAGATTCGCTGGTGGAAGGAATCTCTTTTGTTGAACTCGACTGAGCTGGTCGATCTGAGTGGAATGGTTTCTTTGTTTTCCACTTCTGTCCATCTTTCTTCACAAGGAATGCAACATCCTCGACTGGTTCCTCAATGATTACTGCAGCACGAACAACTTCGTTTTTGTTGATCTGCGTGATGTCCCATTCATGGGCCTTTAGTTGAGCAAATACTTCTTTAGTGCTGACTGCTGACAGATCTTTCTCCTTCAGACTGGTTACTTTGACAAACCAATCCTCCTTTGGCAATCTTGAGAGAATCTTTGTGTTTATGTCGGGAAGCTCATACGTTTTTCCCAGTTTCATTAACTCAGCTACAATGTTGTTGAATCTGGCCTCCATGTACTTGATGGCTTCACCTAGAATCAATTGAAAATATTCATACCTTTCTACCCATTGTTGTAGCTTATTTCTTTCATCTAATCTGTTTCTTTACTTAGAGTACCAAGAAAATCCCACATCTCTTTGGCATTTTCGTACTCCAATGCTTCTGCCATTAAGGTAGGTGACAAGGCACCTAATATTAAGTCCATGGCTACATAATCTAGTTGACCACGAACTCACTGTAGAAATTTTTTCAGTGAACCGAATCACAAAATCCAAGTGAACCGGATCGATTTACGGATATTGCATAAAATCATATTTCACAATAAAACCTAGCATGCTCGTATGAATTTAATTCGAATTGTGGATTGAGAATTTACCGTTATTACGTAGAGTCTGATCCGATCTTTCGCGTTTGAATATCCAACTTTAATTCAACCACGCGATTCAATTTAATATGCGGAAACAGAAATTAGAAATCTAATTTCTAAATTAAATCAAAAATAAAGAATAAGGAAGAAAGAAATCTCTGTTCTCCAGTTCAGATCTTCAGGGCTGTATCCCAATGCTGTTCAGATCTGCTACTGGTGAAGACTCCACAGATATGTAGTTGTGCAAGGCCAAAATCAAAATTCTCCTCCCTCTGCACTCAAAGTCGTCGCCCCTCTCTCTCTGCCTCTAGGGTTTCACTGATTTGAATTGTGTTCAAGGTTGCTAGGGTTTCCAGAGAGAGATGTCTATTTATAGACCTAGGGTTTTAACCCTAATGGGCTGTTGGGCTCAATTCAACATATTTAATTGGGCCAATCCTGGGACCTGATGCAAATAATAAAGTGGGCCTATAAATTAATTAATTCCCATATCCACAACCTAGGACACAATTAATTAATTAATATTAATTCTTTTTCACCACGGAATTAATACTGACCTACCCCTTTATTACCACGTTGTGAGAACGAGCTGCATTAATTGAGAATCCCCATATTTAAGGTTATCGGACATTTATTAATTAATCGGAGCCTCTTACAAGCTCTAACTACAATTAATTAATATCTTATAATTCCTGAGTAGTACCACTCAATCCTTATTACTCGTGCCTGAACTTAATCAGCCTGCAGGACTTTGACACGATGAATGTTATTGAGCTCCTCAGGGAATGTCCCCATCCTATTACTCGGATATGGTTACTTAAACCCATTCTCAGGCAGTACTACACGAACTGCTGTTACCCAAGATGCAGATATACGAGCACGTTACTCAGGCTCTCCACCATGGCAAGTTAAAGCAACAGTCAACTTGTGCAAACCCCTGAACCTTCGTTAGGGTTTGGACTCAATCAATAACGAGATCTTGTATTCGCTGATGTCAGACAGACGAATACATCTCACTGCGGTCCATCAATACGCCACCCCTGCGTACCAGCATGTCAAGTAACCAAGACAGACTACTTATTCCGACAATGCCGCAGCCATTCGGACAAACGTATCCTCATACGCTGTCTCGGCTGTTATTAGGTTTATGTCTCACTAGGTCAAGTGATCATACTGTCTTCTGCGATCTACAACACACCGCCCTATCGGTGAGACAAGAGGATAACATTGTTACATACATGTAAGATTGCTTGACAGATAGGAGAAATAAACCGTTTTATACTCATTATAACAAATGCTTTCAGTATACAAAACCCATCACTCGCTCTTCTGGAGTCCATTCTTCAAACGTCTTGTCCACCATTACGTCTAGTCCTGATACGTCTTCTCCAACCCTGGTTTTTACCTTTTGGATTTTGATTGGTCCTTTCTCGATCACTTATTTTGTTTCTGGATGAATGTTCATCAGGGTGATCAACGACCTCTTTTTCCAGGTAGAGTAGGCTTCAGGAGTGAACTTAGCGAACTTTGCGTTGTGCACCATCGTTTTGAACCTGAGCTAAACATAGAAACACAAATATGCAAGGAAAATATGGATCTGGTCCTAAGCGACTCAGAAGCAGCTAGTCTGTAAAGATCAACCGCTCTGATACCACTTGTTGGTCCCCAATCAGAGTGTTTTATATGCAACAAAAGTATTAATATGTTCTTGCAGTTATCTCGCTAAGGTCACGACTTAGCAAGTGCTTATTGATGAGTTCATATTTTCACTCATTATTGGTTTGATTTATCTTTGTTTTTCGTTGCATTTTCATTTATTTTAGTTATTTTTATTGCATGAATCACTCTAGGAGGGTATTGCGCTTGTAGTGGTGTATTTTTTTTGAGGTCGAATTCACAGAACATCCGTTCCGAAAGCAGTGACGTGCAAGAGTAGCAGTGAAGGATTTCTCCACACAAGGAATTCGGGCTATTAGATCATGGCAATGGATAGAGCTTTGATTTAGCTTTCCAATGAAACTGGAATTGGGTCAATCGGAGTTCGGGAGCAAAAGTTATGGCCAAAATCGTGAGAATGCGCAGAATCGATCGATGCAACCAGAGAGCGGTCGACATGGATGCACGTCGATCGATGCAAGACCCGTGTCGATCGACGCGGGCGATTTTGGCGAGATTCTGGAAGGTTTTCATGAATCTTGGGCGAGATTTGGTCAAAATTGAAGAGATATATCATACTAGAAGCCCTGAAGACTCAAGATTAATGATATAGTCATTATAGGACATGGAGATATAGATATGCATCAAATCTACTCCTATCTCCTATAGAATTCAGCCTTGTAAAGCCCATACAAACACTATAAATACCCCTCTAGGCTAGTTTATTCAGTGGATTTCACTCCCTATATGAATATTAATTCATATATCCTTCTCAACCTCAATTTCTGTTGTTAGGATTTTATTTTATTTTATGCACTTTTGAATTTATGTTTTTATTTTAAATGCAAGTTTATTTTATTTTAATTATGTTTTTTATTTCAAGGGTTTGATATTATTTTGAGTGCATGTTTAGGATTAATTAATTAGGTTCATGATTTCTGTGTTTATTTTATAATTCTAACTAGTATTGCACCCCACGCGATGCGTGAGAATTTTAATTATATATATATTAAAATAATATTTAATTTAATATTTT
>JAPKLW010001143.1:172503-192125 GCA_026898455.1 Plectranthus barbatus | reverse complement strand
TGGGGCTATGGCTGAAGCATGCATCATGATTTGGCCTCGGATCTCAGAAGTCGATGAGCCAAGTAACATTTTACAGCAGACAGTGCAATATCTGTTGTCGAAGGAGATGAAAGTTCAAAGTAGGTTGGTTTTGGGGTAGAGGGGCAGCTTATTGAATGAATTAACTGCTCCACTGCTAGTACTTGAAACTTTTGAGGTCCATTCAAAGCAATATTGTGAACTTTGTGCTCGTAGATCTTCCCATCTTTGTCAAGCTTGTACTCTGAGGTCCCATCAAATCTGCTGCGACTCTCCCATGGAATTCGTGGTATTCCATGGACAGTCCAACGTACCATTATCATGTTCTCTACAGGCTGCCATACGCTTATGATATCGACCCACAGGGCCCGAAAAAAGATCTTTCCATGAAATCTTAATGCCCAGAAGATTGACTTGTAGTTCTCTATGCCAGAGAAACTGTTAAGGGGGTCCTTGAAGACAATGTCATCCCTATTAGATAGAATGAGAAACTAAAGAATTAAAGCTTCCATTTTTTGGCGAATTTCTGATCCCCACAGGAGACATACCAAAAGTTATCAACCATCAAATTCTCTCTATGCTGTTATTTGGCACTTGTTCAAGGCAACACACACAACCATGCAAATCATACACTAACAAACAAATCATATACAGAAAATTAGTCTTCCAAACAATTTATTTTCGAAAAAAAAAAAAAAGCTGATATACTGTGCAGTATGAGCATCAAGGTTTCTTGAGCAATTAAGTATGCATAGAGAAATTCATCTTCTTCCTGTTCCAGTGCATAGATTATCATGAACTGCCAAAAACTACATATTTCACTATTGGATTACTTAATCATAAATTCCATCAGATAATACTGTGCCACCGTTCATCAAAAGAGGCTACAAAATCATCCCCTCACTCGTTTATGAAAAGTCTATTGGATACTGAAGTTGCTAAATTGATCAACTCCAACCTTAAATCCCTCAATCCTTCTAACCAATTTCTTAAAGGGGAACAAATCCCACACAGTTCTATACCTAACTTGTATACTAATTTTTCAGTAACAATCACTCCAGAATACGAGAGCTACAAGATACAAGTGATTACTCGGTTCGACTTCAACCAAAATTCAGCTCACCATAGTTCAAAAGTGGCAACCAACTTAAGAAGCAATTTAACATTCTCAATCAAGTGCATTAACAAGCTCATCCATTAGAACTAAAACATATAAAAATTCCTAAGTAATCCACTAAAACTCGATGGCAGAGACGAAAGCACTTTCAGAATAGAAAACTCAAGAACTAATATACCTGTATATATCAAAGCTGAGCTCTCTATAGAAAAGCTCCGGAAACTCTTCTCGGATCGTCCGAATCGCATAACCCGTATTCACATAATAATCCTGCTTCTTCCCTTCCACGTCCATCGCCTTGCTCGCGGAGAAGGAAACCGTCTCGTCCTGCTTCACCTGCCCGTACAGCCACCTCAAACCATCCTCGTAGTAATCACCTCCCCTCACTTTCGAAACCTCCAAATCCTTAACGCCCGAACAAACTGAGAGCCTAGCGTTTCTTCTACTCGTAGTTCTCTCAGGCGCTCCACTTCCGGCGAGCAATGAAATCCCCGGTGATGGAATCAGGAGCGCCATAGGATCAAACTGAGGGTTGAGAATCTGAAGATTTTCTCAAATCTATTTTTGGTTTGGAATCGGCATTTCGTGTTCGATATTATTGCGATGCGAATATACGGGCGAGAGAATTTTGTTTGTTTGCGGCGAAAATAGTCGGAAAATCATTGTAGGAAAATGAAGGAGAACGACGACAGGATAAGCCTTGTGATTCTGGATAATTAGAAATTAATATGGATTTAATATAATTATTTGTGAGAAATTTTTAAAACTACATTTATGTAACTATCCAACCATTAATATTTAATTAATTTCTCTTTCTTCCATATCATCAATTATTACTTCAATCCAATTATAACAATTTAACAAAATTTATCAATGACCACTAACCATCATTATATAAAACAATTCTATTTGGTTTTATTTTTTAAAATTAGAATACAACTTATAATTTAATTAACAAAAGATAATAAAACGATCACATACAATAATTATACATTGACATAGATTACATAAAACCATACAAGGAGAATTGTCGATCCAGGACCCAAAAGATAGTTAAATTGTTAATCCATGACCCGAAAGATGATTTGTCAATTCAGGACCCGAAAGATCAAGCAATTCTCAATCGAGGACCTCAATATGAGGTCCTGGATTGAGAATTGTATGATCTTTCAGGTCCTGAATTGAGAATTTTTGAGATCTTTCAGGTCCTGAATTGACAATTAATCTTTCGGGTCCTGAATTGACAATTAAACTATTTTTCGGGTCCTAAATCGATAAAACTCCAAACATACAGCTAGTTAAAATAAAATTAGATTAGGTGTTAAAAGAATTATAATTTAGTGTATATAAAATTTAATTTTATTTTATTATATAAAAGATATATCAATTTTAATGTTGTATACATATAAAGAATTAATGAACCAATACAATAGCAACAAATGTCACATTCTTATTAACCCATCAATAAAAAATAAGAAAAAGTTATGGTGGGATCCACAAACCTTTTAAATTGAATGATGTTGAAGGTCGACGTCACATTCTTATTAACCCATCAATAAAAAATAAGAAAAAGTTATGGTGGGATCCACAAACCTTTTAAATTGAATGATGTTGAAGGTCGACCTTCATTTGGTTGATTTGAATTTTTTTTTCTCTATTCTATGTGGCAGGAGATGACTCTAGTTTGTGGTTGTTGTTAAACTTGGTCTAACTGGGCTTCTTGCAAAATAATTACATTGGGTTTTGTTCTATCGATTCAATTGTTTCTTGGCCCAGATCCAAATTCAGGTTTACTACTGAGGAGGTGTACACGAATACCGATAGGGGTGAGCAAAAATTGAATCGAACCGAACCGAATCGAAAAAACCGATCGAATCATTGAAATTTGGACGATTCAGTTTTGTTTTAAATAATTCGGTTTGATTTTCGATTGACAAAATATAAAACCGAATTGGGTTCGGTCGCTTGTCGTTCTTGCTTTCAGACCCGAAAAACTGATCGACCGACCAAAATATATTTAATAAATAGTTAGTTTGTACTAAATAGGAATGAATCTACATAGGAATGAATCTACATCATTCATTTAAAAAAATTGATGGTTCAGATTAAAAATTATGCTTAATTTTTTAATCTATGGTGCTTTAATCTCAACCATTGATGCAATCAATCCAATGGTTGAGATTCATTCTTATTTAGCACAAACTTTAATTTTAGCACTTGATCATAACTATTGTTGAGGGAGATTTTTATGGATTAAGGCCCCGAAAACTTTTTAATATGAAGGAAACGAAAATGTAAGAAATAACCAAATAGATTGAATTAATCTATATCGACTCAAACCGTAATTGATGAGGGGTAAATTAATTGGATCTTGCCTCGACGAACTCCTTGATACACAAAGATGTTAATATAGAATTTTTTGTTTACACGATGAATTTTAGCTCTCAGAAAAACTAGATCCCCGAAAAGGATTTTCCTATCAATATTTATAGGCTAAGCTCGAACTTCTAACATCCCCTAAATCCTCGCCAGGTGCTAATAAATGCCCCCATGTTCTCCTGTGTGCGTTTCTTGGCATTTTCCCGGGGAGCTCGCTGATAAGCTCGTATTTTGCCTCACTTATCACATTGTTATCTTATTAATTTCTTGCATTTACTTGAGTTTTAGTTAATAATCGAGCATGAGTCAAGTTTATTTGGGTATTTTGCTTGTCATGATATGTTTTTGCAGGTTTTCGGCCAAATCCAATGGAAACTCGTACCGAAAGCAGCATATGTTCAAGGAAACAGTTACGAATTCTTCCACAGTTGGAATCCGAGCTAATGGAGCATGGAATTCGAAATATCTCTGAGTTAGCTTTCCAATGCAACTGGAATCGGGTCAATCGGAGTTCGGGAGTGAAAGTTATGGCCAAAACCGTGAGACTGCGCAGAAGGATCGAAGGGGGAAAAACGTCTCTATTTTGACCGATATGAAGTCCACGTTGACCGACGCAAGGGGATCCGCATCTACCGACGCAAGCTCCACGTCGACCGAGACGGGCCCAGAAAAGGAATTTTGGAGATTTTTATGGTTAAATCATATTTTTTTCCCTAGATCCCAATTTGTACACCTCTACCTTTATAAATATTTGTTTTGCTCGAGTTTTGAGGGTTGCCTACCAGTTCCTTTCAGTTCTACACTTAGTTTTCTCTTGGATTGTTGAAGTTTTCGTTATTTGGAGAGGATTCAACCCTTATTTTTATTGTAAGTTTTATTATGCATTTTAATAAAATGTTTATTGTGTTTCTTTCCATCATGAGTGGCTAGAAACCCTAGCGGGTTCTAGGGCTATGTGTAATTAATCATGTGTGCATGTTAGATTGATCAACTCAAATTGCATGGTTTCAATTCCTGATTTAATTGATAGAATTTAGGATTGATGATGGATCGATAGATGAAATTGATTCTTTATTCATAGTTGTTAATTGAAAGACCGAGAGGAGAAAATTAATAACAGGAAGAGGAATTGAATATAATTGGTTTTCTACCTCAAAAGGAAGATTAATCAATTGTAGGGAATTAAATCTATGTTTTTATTCAGGTTGATTATTATTGTGTTCTTGAGGCCAACAAAACATATACAGTCACATGATAGTAACCTAGGTTAAAATTGCCCAACAAAGGAATTTTAATACATTAATCTGATTTCCCACCATTGTAGAGTTTTTTGATTTGGCATGTATTCTAATTGATTATTTGCCCTAGAATCTGTGTTCTTTATTATTGCTTTTAAAAATTCTTTAAATCTCAGTCTTATCATCTTTATTTTCCAAAACCAAAACCCAAATTTCTGTATACTAAAACAATAAATCTGAGAACTATAGTTAGTACATGGGATATTTTCGTTGCACATTTCCTCTGGGTTCGACTACCTTTGGGTATTTATAAATTTATTTGCCACTGTATTTGCAATTAATCTGCAAAATTTGCAGTGATCAACCGCGATCAACATTTATTATTTTTCCCGACCCTTAAGCAGTTTGCCCGTTACTCCTGTTATATCTGACTTTCGTCATAATATGCCTTTTGACCAAATCGGGCTACTCTGGTACGGTCGGTCACTCCATTGGACTGCTTTAAGGAGCCAACACGTACTTCGAATTGCATTTTCTGGAACGGACTACTCCGCGATCGCGAACTACTCCGATATCCTGCAAAACCATATGAGCCTCATCTATGGGCCTCTTTTATATGGTTATCTCTTCGGGCTGAACTATTGGGCCTTTTAACGACCCCCAACAATAGCCCCTTCGACTTTGTGAGGTGCTCTAGGAGCTCGGTAAGTCGAAAAATTAATTAATCGTGCAAATTTGTTGTTTGATTTTCTTAGATGTTGGCTCTTCGAACTCTTAAAAAAATCAAGAGTTCGGATTCCTTAGAAGAGCTTTAAGAGCGTCTTCCCAGCCCGAAAGATCAGACCTGTTCAGCTAATGATCCTTCTTACTTACGTAATTCTGTGAAATTGTAGCAAGTGCCATAGCTGCGGGCCCAAAAACCGCAACTTTTTTTAGAGGACAGTTTGAGTTTTGTCCGAAAAATTATTAGCCATCTGATTAGCCCCAGTGAGCTGCTATCGCTTTCTTGTCGGGGTCTAATGGGTTAGGTTCCAAACCTCTTCTTAATAGGGAGAACTTCCTTTAATGAATTTCGCAAAAGAGTTCGTCTATGCGAACTAGAATTTTTTGAGGCCCTATTTTCGGATGGTTTCAAATTTGCCGCCTTGAATGGTGGCATATAATACATAATTACTGCGAAGATTGGGGGTAATTGCGGGCACCTGAACGGGCGCCAGTCTTTTAACCGTCATTTTTAGAGACTTAATGATCACTTTTCCCAAGACATTCTCTTTCTTCCTTCAATTTCTCTCTCCATCGTGCGATTTCCGGCAACTGTATTTTCTAATGATCAACTCTCTGTTTACTGCAAATACCAGGTAACTCCTTGTCCTTATTGTTTCTTCTTATTGAGGTTCTATTGAGGGGTAGCATTAGGGCTTCGGTTAGTCATTTTTGCTTAATTTTTCTTCGTCCTCTTTCCTTCTTCTTCCCTAGGTCACCGCCCCTTCAACCATGACTTCAAATCCTGATTCCGAAAAACATGGAAGCCCCAGCACCGGGGATTTCAAATGGACTCCTCTTTTCACCCCTTCTCCCGAAAGGGATCCTAACACCATCGTCCCTCCTATTCCGGACTAGAGTCTTCTCCTCCAGGAACCGGTGAATCCTCGGTCCGGCAAAAGAAAACTTATACTCGATTCCCCCGAGGAATTTTCGTCTTCCTCTAATTCTAACAAGGACAATTCCCTGGCTAAGGTGCTCCAAAATATTGAGCGTTCAATAGGCGCAGGCGAGGCCAGCGGTTCCGACCGCGAGATTGTGGAAATCACTCCAGTGCCGGAGGTGGCTGGTGATTGTGTACTTCCTGAGGGATAGGAGTCCCATCGAGTGTTGGGAGCAGTGTCTACAATCAATAGGGCGAAGATGACTGCCCTTGCAGACTCCATCCCATGCCACGACATTGCCTACATCGCTCCCAAACCCCATCGTAGGTGCTTCGACCCCCTATCAATTTTTTCACCTTCTACGCTGCAAACATGGAGAACGGAGTTGGCCTCCCGGTCTATCCATTCTTCAGTGATGTCCTAGCATCTTACAATATTTCTCCTTTCCAACAAGCCCCGAACAGTTGGTGTCATCTGGTGGGGGTCCTCTTAATGTGGATGGATCTCGATCTAGGCCTTCCCACAGTCCGAGAGTGGCACTATATGTACAGGATGAACCAATGTGCTGATAAGCATTATTATTATTTTACCCGCTGGCCAACGGGGAGGTCTTCCTTAGTAAAGAAGCTACCGTCGAACTCCCTGAACTGGTGGACGTCCTTCTTCTACCTCAAACTTGATGAGGAACACCCCAAATTCATCAAACATGGTGGAGTTCCAATCTGTAGGTCGCTGTTATTCTTCCTGCTTCATGATTTACTCTAAGTTTTGCTAATAGTTTGTTTTTCTCGTTCCATAAGTCGCGATCGCACCATTCTAACCAACGTAGGACAATCCTGAGTGGACCGTGCTTACAACATGAGTGTCACCGACCGCAAGTGGCCATCTCTGCAGTTCGGCCGGTTCATCACAGCCCACACCCTCCTAGACAACCAGAGCCAGCTCACTGAACTTCCTGAGAATATGACCCGCCACCGAGTCTCCACATAACAGGTCGCTCGGGCTCTTCATGAGAAGAAAAAGGCCCGAAGTAATTCCGAATCCAAACACCGGGAGGAGAATCCTCTCAAAAGACCTCCAACCGATCTGTCACAACACCCTCCTTCCCCTCCTCTTGTCAAGACGCCTCCAGCACAGATGAAGGGGGAGTCTTCTCGCCCTTCCACCCGCTCGAAGACCTTCCAGAAGGGATCCGAGCAAGAAAAATAGAAAGAGAGAGGCGCCAAGCAGCACCGCCATCAGCATTCCCGCGAGCAGGATGCTCAAAAAAACTTCCTAGCAAACCCGGAGAGGGCACTGGTGAAGACGGTGACGGCCGCGCCCCCAAATACGAGGGTGGACTCCTTCCTAGTCCGCTCTTGGAAGCTACTGCTGGATCCCCCCACGTTAGACCTAACGTCGGGGTCATTTTTTAATCGGCTGGTGCGATATGAGCATCGACAGCTTGAGGTTTGTCTTCTGTCCTTTGTTTATGTAAAATCTCTTTTACATCTTCTTTCGTTAATCAAACATCTCGCAGAACATGGTGGAATCCAACCTCATCCATCGTGAACTCCGTGCCTTCGCCGACAAATGCTCCAATGAGATCCTCGAGCTTTGGAAAGAGGTGGAGACGAGGAAGAAACACTATGAGGAATTGGAGACAAAGCTCGATGAGGTCGAGGGGAATGCGGCCTCCATAGCCATCAAGTTGGACTCTGCCCTGGCGGAGGTCAAGGTTTGCAAGATGTGGCGGACGACTTCAAAAGGAAGTACGCCTAGTCCACCACTGACATCGCTCTTCTCTCCAGGGATCTTCAGAAGAGAGGGGATCATCTCAAGTCCCTCGATGCTCGCATGCGGACTCTGAAAGAGTCCTACACATCTGAGCTGAAGGGATATGAGGATAAAATCGAGCACCTGAAATCAGGTAAAGGGCTCGATTTTGAGTCCTTGATCCTCTCTCCGCATTTTTCCAAGACGTACGAGTTGAACAATTTTCACTCTTTTTTATTATTTATTTTTTTGAACACGATCTTACATAAACATTTTTCTATCTATTTTACAGACACTTGTAGAGTAAATAGAAAATGATCTCCGGGCTAGAATCACCGAGCAATTCCCGGAGCTCGATTTAAGTGTCTTGGACGTATCTCCTGAAGAGCCCTTCCAGGAGCAGTCTGATCAACAGCCTCTAATTCCTTTCGGCCCGCACGAACATCCATCTGAGGGTTAGGATCAACAGAGTACCCAGGATAGTGGTCCGCAGGTCAATTCTTCATCCGGGCCGATGCCCAATGTTGACCCCAACATGCAAGATGCATCTTGAACAACTTTTTCATTTCGTAATTTGAACAAATTTTTCTTATTCTTGATTGTAATTAACGGTTTCCTCTGCTTTCATATGAATTCCTGTTTTGACTTTGTATGACTCGCGCATGTTTTACACTTCTGTATGTTGTTTGATTAGCACCTGTTTGGATAGAACAAGGTCAGAGTGGGCGATGCTCCTCCGATGCTTAAGTTAGTAATCATTCGTACTGATTTAGAGAGAAACTAAAAGAGGATATGAAGAAATTGATTTATCTGGTGCATTTAATCTGGATCTAGGTCGACCTGTTGATTGCACCCTTCAATCCTCGTATTCTGCAAAATAAGGAGGTGGGTTTGGGCGATGCCACAACATCGCCCCTCCGACGCTCAAGTCAGTAATGGCTAAATAAGAATTCAAAATTTAAAGAATAGAGTTTAGAGAAGAAGAAGCGTATATGTGAGGTCGTAGATTTCGACCTCCTATAAAAGTAATATTTCTTCAAATGCTTGGCGTTACAGCTATTTGCTATTTCCTTTCCATCTTCAGCTTTGAGGTGGTAGCCTCCTCTTCTTGCAACTCGGGTTACCTTGTAAGGACCTTCCCATATTGGTGCGAGCTTCCCCGCACTCTTATCTTTGGTATTCTGGAAGACTTTCTTGAGCACCCAGTCACCTTCCTTAAAAGTTCAGAGGTGCAACTTTTTGTTGTAGAATTTTTTGACCTGCATTATGCGCTGGGCCATATTAAGCAGGGCTTGATCCCTTTGCTCATCGATCAGCTCCAAGTTTTTCATGAGTCTTTTGCAATTATCCACTTGTTCGCATAGCTTAACCCTTAGGCTCCCTACTTTTACTTCAACTGGTATTACAGCCTCCTCGCCATAAACAAGTGCAAACGGCGTACTCCAAGTTGCCGGTTGTGGTGTAGTTTGGTAGGCCCATAGTACCCCTGGAAGCTCATCAACCCACTTCGATTTGTGGGCATCCAAACATTGCTTCATTGTTGCCATTATGGTCTTGTTGGTAGATTCAACATGTCCATTCGCCTCCGGATACCTTGGTGTAAAAAACACCAGCTTGATGCCATAGTGATCGCAGAACTCTTGTACTTTCCTTCCGGTGAATTGTGTTCTATTGTCCGTTCTGATTTCTGTAGGTACTCCAAACCTGCATAAAATCTGTGTCCAGAGGAACTTGATGACCTCTGGTTCTCATACATTGCGAAACACTTCGACTTCGACCCACTTAGTGAAGTAGTCAGTAGCCACCAGCAGATATTCTTTTTGCCCGGTGCCGGTCAGGAGCTTCCCTACTATATCCATTCCCCAAGTCATGAATGGATAAACTGGGATCGAGACGTGGAGAGGTTCTGAATAGTTTTGCGAAGTGATCTCGAACTTCTGGCAGGCCTCCCATCTCCGCACATATTCCTTCGCATCCTTCCTTAAAGTTGGCCAATAGAACCCAGCAGATATCACTTTATGGGCGAGGGGTCGAGCCCCTTGGTGGCTTCCGCAGTCTCCTTCATGTATTTCCATCAGGATACCCAACGCTACACTTGGAGTTGCACATTTTAAAAGAGGTCCTTCCACTGATCTTCGGTACAACTGCTCGTTGTGGATTACATACTTTACCGCCATTCTTGCCAGCCGAATAACTTTTATTCTATCCCTCGGAACGTCTCCTCCCTTAATGTACCTGTATATTAGGCTGATACACGAATCTTCTTGCACTATCTCGCACACCTCCACTCCCTCTGTGAGAACTGGTTCCTCGACCTACGTGATGGGAATAGGGCAAACCTGCTTCTCCTGCTTCGAAGATGCCAAATTAGCGAGTGCATCTGCCTCAGTGTTTTCTTCCCTTGTTATGTGCTTTATATCAAAGTCTTCGAACTCATGACTTATGGCTCGGGCCATGTCATGATACTTCAGCAACCTTGGCTCTTTTACTTGGTACTGGTCATTCACTTGCAACACCACCAGTTGTGAATCGCCTTGGACTTGCAGGCGGCAGACTCCGAGTTCTTTCGCGAGCTGCATTCCTCTTATTAGCACTTTGTACTCTGCCTCGTTATTTGTAGCTTCAAAGTTCAATCGAATTGCTCTTTCAAATAGTTCCCCCCACGGACTTTGTAGCCTTACATCGGCCCCACTTCCGTGCATGTTGCTCGATCCGTCAACCTGTAATACCCATGATTCTTTGGTCTGTTCGCATGCTTCCAAATTTGCAATTTCCTTCTCCGCCTCCAGCTGAAGGTTGATTGAGAACTCTGCTACAAAGTCTGCGAGGGCCTGTGATTTTATTGTTGTTATTGGTTCGAACTCTAGTCCGTCGCCTCCAATCTCCATGGCCCACTTTAACAGCCTTCCTGAAAGACTAGTTTTCATAATACCGTACAAAAGGGGTATGAGGTGACTACCTTGATGGGATGTGCCGCAAAATAAGGTCGTTGCTTCCGGGAAGCGACTGTTAAGTCTAGCGCAAGTGTTTTCAATGTCGTATACCTGGTCTCAACATCCAATAATGGTTTACTCAAATAGTGCACAAGATGTTGTTTCCCAACAAACTCCTGAACTAGGACTGCTCTAAGAGCATGCTCTGATACGGACAGATAAAAGAGTAGTGTTTCCCCTTGCTCGGGTTTAGAGAGCAACGAGGGACTCGCCAGGTATTCTTTCAGCTGTTCCAAGGCCATCGCACATTCTTTGGTCCATTTGAATTGTTTTCCCTTTCGAAGTACTTGGAAAAACCCGTGAGTTTTGTCAGAGTACCTTGATATGAACCTGCTCAAGGCCGCGAGTTGTCCTGTTAGCTTTTGAACCTCCTTCGGATTCCTGGGATGAGCTATCTCCTTAACCGCCCGAATTTGTGTTGGATCTGCTTCGATTCCCCGATTGGTCACTACATATCCCAGGAACTTCCTTGATGCCACTCCGAGCATGCACTTCGCTGGATTAAGCTTCAGATGGTATCGATTTAGGATGTCAAATGACTGCTTCAGGTTTTGCACGTGGTCCATGGCCTTTGTTGACTTGACCAGCATATCATCTATATAGACCTCCATGGTCTTTCCGATTAATGGCTCGAACATCTTGTTCACGAGCCGCTGATAAGTTGATCATGTGTTCTTCAATCTAAAGGGCATCACCTTGTAGCAATAGATGCCTTTATTTGTCATGAACGCTGTCTTTTCTTGAACATCGGGATGCATCATGATCTGATTATAGCCCGAGAATGCATCCATGAAACTCAGTAGCTCGTGGCCGGCTATCGCATTCACTATGCTATCAATGTGTAGGAGTGGATATGGATCCTTCGGACAAGCCTTATTCAAATCAGTGTAGTCCACGCAGACCCATTTTTTCCCATTCTTCTTCTTGACCACAACCACGTTAGTGAGCCAAGTGGGGTACTTGACTTCTCTTATAGACCCGATGTCAAGCAACTTCTAAATCTCTTCATTGATGGCTTCATTCTTTTCGGCTGCAAATTTCCTCTTGCGTTGCTGCACAGGCTTCATATTCGGATCGACCTGCAATTGATGAGTCATGACCCCTGGGTCTATCCCAACCATGTCTTTGTACGACCATGCGAAGATGGCTCGCTCCTCAGTCAGGAACTCCACAAGCTTTGAACGAATTTCAGGTGCCAGTCCGTGATTACTGCAAATTTTGCAGATTAATTGCAAATATAGTGGCAAATAAATTTATAAAGGTACCCAAAGGTAGTCGAACCCAGAGGAATTGTGCAACGAAACTATCTCATGTACTAACTATAGTTTTAAGATTTATTGTTTGAGTAAATCAGAAATTTGGTTTTGGTTTTGGAAAATAAAGATAACAATGCAGAAATTTAAAGGGTTTTGAAAAGCAAATTAAAGAACACAGATTCTAGGGCAAAAAATCAATCAGAATACATGCCAAATCAATAAACTCTACAATGGTGGGAAATCAGATAAAATATTAAAATTCCTTGGTCGGGCAATTTTAACCTAGGTTACTATCATGTGACTGTATATGTTTGGTTGGCCTCAAGAACACAATAATAATCAACCTCAATAAAAATATAAGATTCAATCCCTACAATCAATTACTCTTCCTTTTGAGACAGAAAACCAATTATATTCAATTCCTCTTCCTGTTATTAATTTTCTCCTCTCGGTCTTTCAATTAACAACTATGAATGAAGAATTAATTTCACCTCTCGATCCATCATCAATCCTAAATTCTATCAATATAATCAGGAATTGAAACCATGCAATTTGAGTTGATTAATCTAACATGCAAACATGATTAATTACACATAGCCCTAGAACCCGCTAGGGTTTCTAGCCACTCATGATGAATAGCAATCCAAGAAACATATTATTAACTTGCATAATAAAACTTACAATAAAAACAAAGGTTGAATCATCTCCAAAATAACTAAAACTTCAACAATCCAAGAGAAAACTAAGTAAAGAACTGAAAGGAACTGGTAAGCCACCTTAAAAACTCGAGCAAAACAAGTATTTATAGTGGTAGAGGTGTATAAATTGGGATATAGGGCAAAAAATATGATTTAACCATAAAAATCTTGAAAATTCCTTTTTTCTGGGCCCATCTCGGTCGACGTGGAGCTTGCGTCGGTCAACACAGATCCCCTTGCATCGGTCGACGTGGACTTCATATCGGTCGAGACAGAGAAATTCGATCCTTCTGTGCAGTCTCACGGTTTTGGCCATAACTTTCACTCCCGAACTCCGATTGACTTGATTCCAGTTGAATTGGAAAGCTAACTAAAAGATCTTTCAAACTACATGCCCCATTAGCTCAAATTCCATTTGTGGAAGAAGTCGTGACTGTTTCTTTGAACATCTACTGCTTTCGGTCGTGTTTCCATTGAATTCGGCCTAAAACCTGTAAAAATACACCATGGCAAGCATAATACCCCATAAACTTGACTCATGCTCAAAATATATAAATAAAATCAATGGAACTAAATAAAATACTTGAAAACAATAGGATAAGTGAGTCGAAATCCGAGCTTATCAAACCCCCCAAACTTGAACGTTTGATTGTCCTCAATCAATAGGCAAGAAAGAAATCAAAAGATCATGTAGTTAAAGTGCAATGCCTCACAAGATTCGTCACATTCAAGAACTAAAAATCAACTCACAAAAACAATTTGAAAGAGATAGACAATCCATCAACTGTAGAAGAACTCACCACAAGTGTATCGCTCAACTCTCAAGTGTTTAAGGATAAGATGAAAGCACTCAACACATTTATGAATAAATTTCTACCATAGGCTTGCAAACTCTCTAATATCTCCACTGCTAAAATGTGCACACAAGTATAGGATCAAAAAGGACTTTCAACGGGTTGTAATGTAGGCTTTTTGTGACAAGGTAGGGAAATTTGGTCAAGTGACTAAAATTCATCAAGCTGGCCTACTCAACAAAATTAAAACCACTCTCTATCATCATCACCTCATCTCCTTAGATGCATCAACAAACTCAACAATTTTTTTTCCTAGCTCTTTTGAATCCCTTATACCCTTCAATAGTTTACACATATTTGTTTCTCTTTTTTTTCATAGGGCTTATGAGAATTCTAATTTGTTTGAACTATTTAACACCCAACTTTGCATCAACCACTAATTTGACATTTCTTATCTCTAATTCACATCAATCTACCCCATTAAACCACAACTCAAGACACGAGCGAAACCATCACATTCTTAAGCTCATAGACAAGAAAAGAATTGTAAAGGCTCAACGTAGCTAACTAGGGAAAATTTAATTGTGAAGGGGAAATGTTTAGGATATTGGGTTAACAAAGATGGCCTAATATCATCTCCTAAACTTGTGCACACTATGCAGTCTTGAAACAGAAAATAAGCAAGTTCTAGAGAAATAAAAACATACATGAGAATCTCACATCAAACGAATATAAGGCTCAAAATCTCACACAAGGGTTCAAAAATTTCCTCCACAGTCAACTTCAAATCAACTCAATCATCATGTAGTTGCAAGTTTCAAATCAATCCTATCATGCGGCATTCTACTTTCATATGCAATTAACCACAATCAAAATCAATCCAAACTCAACCATCAATCGATTCTATCGCACATCCTCATTCGGTTGCATCAAAACTCAAAAATTTGCTCACAAAATAGCATAAAAATTTTAATCTAGGCAAAAATTAAATGCAGAAAGCAGAATAAATAAGAGATAGAATGTTCAAACTCTTGTCCACATCCCCCCAAACTTATTTCCAACTCAAAGAGTGGAAAAAGTTTGAAAATCAGACAAGAGAGAGAACGGTACCTGGTGGTTGATCTCAGACATCAACTTTTTATCCCGGAACATTCAGAAATTGCACGGTGTGAAATTTTTTTGCTTCTGGCACTCCGCGTTGACCGACGCGGGCTCTGCGTTAGTCAACATGGAACCTTTATGTTGATCCCTCCTCTGGGTTGAAGTGCTTCACGTCGACTGTCTGTGTCGACCGACGTCAGGTCTGCGTCGGTCGAAACAGACACTGTTCCTTGATTTTTTTCCCAAAATCAACAGAAGTGAACTAATTTGAAAACAAGGATGAAATTTGAAAGTAGATTGCAGAAACGAAAAAAAAATAAATAACAAGGAATTTGAAAAGAAAGCAAGTAAACATTGGGTTACCTCCCAACAAGAGCTTGATTTAACGTCGCAGCTCGATGATACCTTAGATCACCATGACCATGGGGGTCGGGTCCACACTCTCCTTCCTTTTGCATCCACCATGTAGACTTTGCGGTCTTGAATGACAGTAGTGAGTTCGGAAAAAGGGATGGGTTAGTTGACAATTTCGCCAACACATTTCCTTGCTCCCATTCAATGGCAGCTTTCTTCTCCTTTTCTTCCTCGACATCCTCCATTTCATCTTCAGAATCTTCAACTAATGTGATCCGGTTGCACTCTGACTGTTGCCAGCTTTTGTCGATCACGAAGGTGATCTTTTCATCATTTGCAAAAAAGATTAGATGACCCACACAAATGAGAACATCCTCAAGTATACCTTTGGGGCGAGACACAGAACGGTCTGCCATTTGCAGAGTAATTGTAGTCGGCCTCAGTTCTCCAATGTTGAGGCGCTTGAAGATGGAATAAGGCATAAGATTGATGCTGGCGCCAGTGTCGCACAACACCCTTTGGAACTCTATCCCCCCAATCTCGACTGGAATCGAGAAACAACCTGGATCACTCCTCTTGATAGGCACTTGCTCTTGAAGTAGCAAGCTGCACTGCTCATGTATCTTCACAGTTGAGTTCTCCACAAACTGCTTCTTCTCGCTCATCAGTTTCTGGAGGTACTTCTTGTAACCCAGGATCTCCCTCAAAGCTTCGATCAGTGGTATATTGATGCTGACTTTCTTCAAGTTCTCCACAAATCTTGCAAACTTTGAGTCTTCTTTCTTCTTGGCAAACCTCTGAGGAAAGGGCATCGGTGGGATAGGATCATCTTTAGCAGCCAAAGAATTGCCCTGAACATCCTTCTGTGTCGACCGCCTTGAGGGAATCTCGATCGACGTGCTGGGCTTCTGCATCGACCGACATGAATGTGTGTCGGTTGACGTGACTGTGTCGCCCGTCTTCTCCATCTCGCTCGAGCTGCTCCTAAAACCTGTAAAAATACACCATGGCAAGCATAATACCCCATAAACTTGACTCATGCTCAAAATATATAAATAAACTCAATGAAAATAAATAAAATACTTGAAAACAATAGGATAAGTGAGTCGAAATTCGAGCTTATCGGTCCGTTTCCTATGTTGGTCTTCCTACTAGGATCATTCGGATTGAGTTCCACTTCCACTATCTCATCGAACTCCCCAGGCGGAGGTAGTGGTGGCTGGTTCGAAAAATGTTGTTGTGAACAAATGGCCTTGAAGCTCGCGTAGTAGCACTCCTTGGCGATATTTTACTCTCCTTTGATTGTGTATATCCCTTCTGGAGTAGGAAACTTTATGACCTGATCTTAGGTCGACGGTACCGCTTTTAGTTGGTGAAGCCAGGGTCTTCCAAGTAAAGCACTGTAGGCGTTGAGGGCCTCAACCATCATGAAGGATACGCAGTGGCAAACTCCTCCGCAGTAGGCTGTTAGAGTTACTGTTCCGACGGTTATTTGCATCCCTCCATTGAAACCAATAAGTGGGGTTTGGCTTCGCACTATCCTTTCCTCCGGGATCTCCATCTCTTTCAAAGCGTGTAGGAACAAGATGTTGGCCAAGCTCCCGTTATCGACCAAGATTCGCTTCACACAGCAATCCGACAATTGCAAATATATCACCAGCGTGTCATCATAAGGGTGGTTGAGCCCCGAAACCTCCTTGTCTGTAAACTCGATTGGTGCATGTGTTGGATTATCTCGGGGTCTCAGGACTTCTTCGTGAATTAATCTTCTTGCTCTCTTGGCAGCCGACCTGGTAATGCCGCTAATTTCTGATCCGCCAGTGATGTAATTTATGGTTTGGACCGGGGTCGGTGGCTTATTAGCCGGCTTAGTGTTGTTCTGCACTTGTTCGGGCTGTTTATCTTGAGTCGACGTTTGCTTCCCTTTATCTGATAAAAACTCGGCTAACAACCCTTTCTTTAGGAGCTCGATTACCTCCAACTGTAGCACTTGGCAGTCCGCTGTGGTATTCCCATGATCATTATGAAAATCACAGAATTTCTTAGTATCCCGCATAGAGGGGTCGGTTCTCATCTTCTATGGCCACTTCACATTTTTTGGCATCTGGCGAAGCACATTATGGACGAGGTCTGCCGGCGCGATAGAGAGGTTGTACTCTGGCACGTAAGAACTCAAGCTATTGATTTGCGGCGGCCTGCTTGTCATTGGTATGCTATGAGGATGCGGACTTGCTGGGCGCCTGTCTCAGGGCTCTCACCGCTGCTCGTCTCTTGCTACCGGCTTTTCACCTCTCTGTCGTGCTTTCCTGTATTGCTCATCTTCCCCCATTTAATCAACGCCCAAGCTCGATTGAGCGCATCCATAGTCTGGTAGGGATATATTGATAATTCCCGATAAAGATCTGAATCCACATCCAAACCTTTCATGAAGGCTCGCACTGCAGTATTGTTCAAACAGTTCGGTACTGCTACCAACTCCTTGTTGAATCGGGACAAGTACGCTCTTAGTGGTTTGCCTAGTCTTTAGATTACTGCATATAAGTCATCATGATGTTTTTCTAGATGTCGACTACTCGAGTATTACTGGAGGAATAACTGGTGGAGTTTGGAAAATGTTGATATACAGCTCCTGGGCCGATTGATGAACCATTGGAATGCGGGCCCTGTGAGGCTCGAGTCGAAGCTCTTACACATGCAGGCCTCTCTTCGCGCACTTGTGATTGCTAGCACAAACATCTTCTGCTTGTACACGACCACATGATTCTTTGGATCACTGGTTCCGTCATAAAGTGCAAAGTTGAGCGGCGTAAATTGATCCGGTAGCTCAGCATCAGCGATCTCCAGTGTGAATGACGACTCCGTGTAACTTTCCCTTGGGATCGTTCTTTTCGGTGGCGAGAGACTGGGAACATCTGGCAATGAGGGACTCAAAGTAATTTAATCGTTGCTCGAACCGCCGCTCTATCTGTGCCAGGGTGGAATTATCTGTTGGATTGTCTCCAATTGCTGGATCTGTCCGCACCGATGGGTTTTCCACCAGAGTTCTTGGGGTTGCGTGTACTGCTTCGGTCCTTCCTGCCTAGTTAAATTTTGCCTCTAAGTCTCTTGTTGTAGTCCGACGTTCACTGTCGGTACTCCTCGATCTGGTGTTGCAACCGCCGATTCTCTTGGTCGAGGAGCTCGTACCTCCACGTCATTTCTTCCATCTGAGCCCCCATTCTCTCCATCATGTAGCGTGGTGCCTGGACCTGAGTGACCAGCTCGGCCACGTGTGGTTCCTGCAAAACAGAAGGTGGTGGTGGAAGAAACACCAGCTCGGCGAGCGGTGTGAGGTTGAAGGTCCACCGCAGGTCATCCACAATTTCCTGGCAGTTAGGCGGCTAAGTTGATCCGCGCCCAGCCACTAGAGATCGTCCTTATCCTCGTCCTCGTCCAATTCCTGAGGTAGTTCCTCGTCCTGCACCTGGGTCGGCTCCCCTACCGGCCCCAGCCGGCATGGTAGTTCCTTCTGTGTCCACCCCAATAGTGTTGACGTTGCTTTCGTCGTCGATCATTTCCTGCAGCAAAGGTTAGTGCAGTCTATCATTCTCAGGGCCCCACGGTGGGCGCCAAATTATAGAGGAAGATTTTTATGGATTAAGGCCCCGAGAACTTTTTAATATAAAGGAAACAAAATGCAAGAAATATCCAAATAGAATGAATTAATCTATATCGAATCAAACCGTAATTGATGAGGGGTAAATCAATTGGATCTTGCCTCGACGAACTCCTTGATACACAGAGATGTTAATGTAGAATTTTTTATTTACACGATGAGTTTTAGCTCTCAGAAAAACTAGATCCCGAGAAGGATTTTCCTATCGATATTTATAGGCTAAGCTCGAACTTCTTACGTCCCCTAAATCCTCGCCAAGTGATAATAAATGCCCCCTGGTCTCCCACGTGCATTTTTTAGCATTTTCCCGGGGAGCCCGCAATCACCTTTATTATTTTTCCCGACCGTTAAGCAGTTTTCCCGTTACTCCCGTTATATCTGACTTTCGTCATAATATGCCTTTTGACCAAATTGGGCTACTCTGGTACGGTCGGGCACTCCATCGGACTGCTTTAAGGAGCTAGCACGTATTTTGAACTACATTTTCTAGAACGGACTACTCCGCGGTCGCGAACTACTCCGATATCCTGCAAAATAATATGGGCTTCAACTATGTGCCTCTTTTATATGGTTATCTATTCGGGCTGAACTATTGGACCTTTTAACTACCCCCAACAA
>JAPKLW010001143.1:160205-172493 GCA_026898455.1 Plectranthus barbatus | reverse complement strand
GCAGTTCTTCATTATATCTTAGTTATTCTTCATTTTATCTCAATTGTTGTTCATTATAAAATAAGTTAAATAAAAATAAAATCAATTTTTCGGAGAAAATGATTTCAATTCTCTTCATTTTATCTGTAACACCCCGTGTAATAATTTGACCTTGTACAATTTGTTCGGAATTAATAAAGTAAGAACTTCTCGATTTATAATATTCGAAGTTATTTAATGGAGAAATTATCAAGTATTAAGTTGAGATATCATTATTGGAAATTGAATTTGGATATATATGCTTGGACATTTGGAATTATATGATAATTTTATGAAGTAAGTGGAGAATTATACAAATATATGGAGTTATAGCATATCATTCTACACTTATATTATAAATCTAGAGAGAGAAAGCTCAAAACCCTTTTTCCACCCTAATCTCGTCAGCATACTTTCCGACAAGATTTCGGCCACCTCCGGCAACCAATTGACAAGCCAACACCACCGTTGGAAAGCTCTCGATCGCAGCTTCGATTTGATTACTCGTGGGCTCCGAGAGGACGAGGAATGGCTGAGATATTGAAGAGAGAAATTGAGGTGGGTGTATGGTGCGATTTTTAAATCTTAGATTTAAATCTTGTTATTCCGGCCATTAATCGGAGTTTTAACGATTTAGTCATGTTCCTGAGGTTGTAGGGAGTCTACGGACGTCAAGAAACACAAGATTTGTCGTCGGAAATTGCCTTCGGTGCCGTGTGTGGAGGAGCTCCGGTGAGCCATTCCCTCTTCTCCGTTTACCTTCGTATTTTTGTGTTTTGTTGCTATATTCTTGTCCCTTGTAGTCTAGGGAGTTCAAATATGCAATTGCAAGTGTAATCGGCCGGAGGAATCGCGAGAAACGTCGAGTTGCAGGTTCAGTTTTCCGGCGAGCTCGCGAGCACGACGACCTGTGTCGATTGACACAGAAGTGTGTCAATCGACACAGAGGTGGAACTTGAGGGGGAGATCAAAAACCCGTGTTGATCGACAAAAGTTCATGTCGATCGACACAAGAGCTGGTTGACCGGCTTCTGCGGCACACCTGTGTCGATCGACATACGGTTCTGTCAATCGACATAGCAAGCCGTGAAGAGTGTGTCGATCGACACAAGACCTGATTCAAGTGTTGTGTCGACTGGGAGGAGCCTGTGTCGACCGACACAGATCCCTGTCGGTCGACACAGAGGCATGAAAGATAGTCCCATTTTACAATTCTTATCCAAACTTAATTCCTTTTGAGCCTTGTTTATTTACGATTAAGATATTACTGTCCTAGATCATTCATACTAACTTGAGTACCTTAATTGACTATAGGAGTTTGAAAGCAAGGACAGTTGAGCTCTCACTAGCAGGAAACATCTATACTTAAAGCCAAGAATGAGGTGGGAAACTATTTCGGTATAAAAGAAAATGCGTGTTTTATTTACAAATGTGCTTAAAACTATTTCGTTTTAATTGAGATTGCTATGCTTGATTTTGTTTTTGTGCTATTATATCTGTCCTCTGTTGAATACTAACAACAGAGAGGTAATAAAGAGAAGAATGGGTGAAATGGTAGTGACCTTAAACCCTGAAAGAATGAGGAGAATGGGTGAAATGGTAGTGACCTTAAACCCTGAAGGAATGAGAAACACGGGTGAAACGGTAGTGACCTTAAACCCTGTGGGGAAGCGAATGATTCTTTAAATACGATCGGATATCTAAGTGTAAACCGAGATTAGTGCACTTAGATGATAGTGAGTTGAATGTTTAATCATTCCTAACTAATCACCGTAACTGGGAAGTAGGCCAGCTTCCAGTTACAAAACAATAACATATATGATAACATATTTAATAGCGCACAAAATAAAAATGTTTTAGATAGCACAGTTTTTTTCAATAAAACCCCGTGTCTATCTGTGTGAGTTGCATAGCATTTCTCTTAAATAAATGTATGTTTTCGGGCATGTTTCTCTTTGGGTACAGTAGTACTCAGCCCCTTGCGTTATTTCCAAAACGTGCAGGTTAAGCAATAGGGATGGGAGTTCCGGGGTGTAAACTGGTGAAGTAAGGTGGTTTTGAAGATAAGAAAAGATCTTGTGACATGTATCTTCATATACATGTCACCATCACGCTACACACACTGCTGCACCGCTCTCTAAAATTTTCCTTCCCTTTGAAATATTTTAAACGTTTGAATACTGTTTGTTAACCTTGACTCGAAGTACATCTTTAATGAATGTATTTATCTTACCTTTATATTCAAGTCTTCCGCATTATTTGAATAAGAAAACGTTGACAAAACCTGAAACATCAATGTTACGCGACCCCAAATTGGGAAGGTCAGTTGGGGGCGTTACAGAGGTGGTATCAGAGCTTAAGTTTTGATGTTTTGAATGATTTAAAAATATTTTGAAACTTCGAGTCTTAGAAATGTTTTGAAGTAGTGTGAAGTACTTGCTCGTGTTTACACCCTACTCCATCCTGCGCCACCTGAGGTACGTTTTAAAGTTTTAAAGTTAAAATTTTAAAAGTTTCCCTGCTTGCAATATAAATATGAGTTGAAAGTTTTGAAAATATTATGAATCTTTTGAAAGTAAATTGAGATTTGAAAGAAAACATACTTTTTCTTTTTATGGAGTGAAAAGGATGGGTTGATTTGAATGGATTTGATTTTGTATTAAGCAAAAGTGCTAATACTGGTTGTTGATAGAAGCGATTAGAAAGTATTGAGTTTGAGGAAGTTTTGATGTTGACATATGAAAGTTACGTGTTTATTTGGTAACGGTAAGGTGACCTTTCTTGAAATTGTGAAATGAGTACGAATTTATTGATTGATCATGAAATTAATTGCAAGCATTTAAAACCTTGGTATTTGGCTATGGATGTGCTAGATGAATAATGAGCTATAGTATGGCATAATTTGATGTTGAATTAAGGGATAACTAAGACATATCTTGAACGACTAATTTATTGTGGGCCTTGAAAAGGCATTGACTTGATTGGGGTGTGGAAATAAAAAATTTCCTTAGTTGTTGATTTGACTGAGTAGTGAGAGAGTGAGCTGACCTGTAGAAACTACAAGCTAACATGTAGTTGTACAGAATGTACATAGTGAGACTGGCAGATGTAGTTAGACTTGGTGCAAGATAGTGTATGCGAGGATCCGAAGGAACCTCGGCAGGGTGTGTGGTGTAGTTATTCTATATGACCCCGTACTGACCATTTATTATTTGTTTTGGTGGCAGATGGCTTCTCAGGATCGGATTGCGAGACGTTTCAGGGAGTGCCTTCCTTTCACTGAGGATAACCTCGCGTCAGCTTTATTAGACTACCTAGCGCTATGGGAGAGAGTACGCTACTTGGGAGTGACGGATAGGGAGGCGATGGAGCTGACGATGAACCTTATGCCGGACCGATGGACCAACTGGGTGTTATCATTGACTGGATGGCATTATAATAGCGAGACAGGCACCGTGGGGAGTTATCGTCGCTTTATGGGAGACTTGATTCAGAAGGTGGTTGCGGAGGGGAACCCTTCGCCAGCATCTTCCAGAGGCACACAGTATCCCGGACCAGGACTTTATCACCCGAGTGGACTCCAGCTTCGCCACCAGCGCCAGCTGATGCCCAGGTTGCCCCTGTGCATGCACCCACTTCGAGACCAAGAGTGCGACCAGTGCCGAGTATTTCGACTGCAGCATACATGCCATTTCCGCCTGGATATCCGCAGGGAGGTACTTATGATCCCTATGCTTTCTACGATTTTATTGCTTCAGTGCAGTCTCCTACGTTGCATCCGGGTTTGGCATTACCATTTGGACATGGTGGACCGCCCGCACCTTCCGTACAACAGCCGCAGCAGGACGTGGCAGGGCCCAGCAGGGCTAGGTCGACTCATGACTCAGGATGGGACAGTGCAGAGATGTGGCCTAGAACGACTTCGAGCGGGCAAGAGGATATGTTTGGTGATCACGGGACTACCTATGGTTATGGTACTAGTCAGGCACCGATATGTTTATCTAGTGATACAGAGGGCATTCGAGGCAGGAGGACAGACGCTCAGGATAGAGGGAAGGGACCGGTGAAGGCTGAGCATGATGATGAGGAGGAGGACCCATCTGAGGGATCTGAGTGATGGATGCTATGACTTTATCATTTCAGTTGTTCTGTATTCCGTTTTGAACCTTTTATTATTGTTGTGGACGTATTTATTGTTGTTGATGTAGACCTTTATTTTGATAATTTGCATTAGAACGATGTGTTGAGGAGTTATTTGACTATTGCGAGATTGTTGAATTATATTATGAATGGTGGTTATTTGAGAGCTTTTGGTTGAGTAATGATTATCTTGTTGAGACTTCTGAGAGTTATTGACTGATATTGTTTTGCAGAAAGAAATAATGGAATATATTGATCAAGGCAGAGGGAGAGGCCGAGGCCGAGGCAGAGGTAGAGGTAGAGGCCAGAGGGGCCGAGGATGTGGGACAGCTATTCCACAACCGATTTATGAGGAACCACATTGGGAGGAAGTTCCTGCAAACCAAGGGTATGAAGAGTACGAAATATTGTCTGATGATGAGAATGCTGCAGGGCAGCAAGGACCAGTTCTGCCGCCCCAAGGAAATGCACCGGAGATTTCATCAGTCATGTGGGTGGAAACTTTCAGGAAGCAACACCCACCGACTTTCGATGCGTTTGGAGGCCCCACAGCTGCAGAAGATTGGATCAGGGAGCTTGAAAATTTTTTCAAGCATATGAGGTGCTCTGAGGATGAGAAAATAAATTGTATGTCCTACCAGCTCAAGGGAAAAGCAGATAGATGGTGGGAGAC
The DNA here is from genome assembly GCA_026898455.1 of Plectranthus barbatus. Lineage (NCBI taxonomy): Eukaryota > Viridiplantae > Streptophyta > Magnoliopsida > Lamiales > Lamiaceae > Plectranthus > Plectranthus barbatus. The sequence goes on along the minus strand of JAPKLW010001143.1, from coordinate 167,662 downwards.
TTATGTTAAGTCTGTCGCACCAGCAGAAAGGGATAATGTAAGCTGGGAACGGTTCAAGGAGGCATTCTTTGAGAAGTATGTTCCAAAGCAGTATAGGAAGGAGAGAGCGGTAGAATTCTTCCTGTATGAGCAAGGGAAATTGACGGTGGAGGAGTATGACACCAAATTCGGTGAGCTACTCCAGATGGCACCACATTTGGCAGATACCCCGCAGAAGATGGCGGAGAAATTTAGGGATGGTCTGTGTGAGGAGATCCGCACACAACTGGAGACCATGAAAGGATTGAGCTACCAAGAGCTGCTGAGTCATGCCTTGGACATTGAAGCATCCAAGAACATGAAGAAAATGCCGGAATGGGGAGCGCAGGAGGCGCATGCTTCAGGCTCAAATCAGAAGAGGAAGTTTGAGGAGCCACCAAAGCATTTCGTTCAGGGTCAAGGCAATCAGAAACGCCATGACCAGGGCAGGCAGCAGAATTTCCAGGGGAGGCCAGACCAACAGAACTTCCAGAGGTTCAAACCTCAACAGGCTCCGAGGCATGATCAGAGGGAGATGGGCCAGCAGAACTGTCCGAGATGTGGGAAGAGACACCTAGGGGATTGCCGATGAGGGGAGATTAGATGCTTTAACTGCAATGGCTTAGGGCACTTTGCCTATCAGTGTGCCACGCCCCAAACCAGAGAAGGAAATCGCCCAAATTTCCAGATGTCGGTTAATCAGCAATTGAGGGCTATCAGGGGACACCGCCAGCCATGGAGAGGTAATGCGGGAAATAGAGGAGGAGGCCGGCAGGGCAATCAAGCACCGCCCATGAATCAAGAGGGTAACCAGCAAGGTGGTGATGGTCAGCAAAGGAGAGCCCGAGCCTATGCTCTGGACGGAAATCAGGACGATGGCAATCTGGCAGGTATGGGATGCATTAATGATATACCTGTTATGGTATTATTTGATACTGGAGCATCGCATACATTCATTTCATCTGCATGTGTTGAGGCACTAGGACTTAAGGTAGAGAAGAATAGTCAGGACTTGAATGTAGCAATACCTTCAGGAGAAAAAACTACTTCGACTTTAATGTGCCGAGACTTGAGAATCAAGCTTGACGAGAATGAGATTCAAGTAGCAGAGTTGAATGTACTGGACATTCATGATGTAGATATAATCCCAGGAATGGATTGGCTATCAGAAAATAAGGCGACCATCTTGTGCAGTGAGAGGAGAGTGATCATTCCACAACAGGGGAATGAAGAGGCGTTTGTGCACGGATTCAGAAGAAGACAGAGAGTACCAGTGATTTCGGCGATTCAAGCAACAAAGTTGTTGCGTAAGGCAGGGAATCAAGCCTTTCTAATATATTTGGAAGGAGAGGAAAAGCCGGAGTTAACAGTGCAAGATGTGCCAATAATGAGAGAGTTCGAGGATGTATTTCCGAAAGAATTACCAGGATTACCGCCAGACAGGCAGGTGGAATTCACTATCAATCTGGAACCGGGTGCGGCACCAATTTCTAAAGCGTCGTACCGCATGGCCCCGAAGGAGTTACAAGAGTTGAAGGTTCAGCTACAAGAGCTATTGGACATGGGTTATATTAGGCCAAGCGTGTCACCATGGGGTGCACCGGTTTTCTTTGTAAAGAAGAAGGATGGATTGATGCGTACGTGCATTGACTACAGAGAGCTGAATAAGTTGACGTTGAAGAACAGATACCCATTACCAAGGATCGATGACCTATTCGATCAGATCATGGAAGCAAAGGTATTTTCTAAGATTGATCTCCGATCAGGGTATCATCAGTTGAAGATTCGGAAGAACATTCCGAAGACAACGTTCAGAACTAGATACGGTCACTATGAGTTTGTAGTAATGCCGTTTGGACTCACGAATGCTCCTGCAGTATTCATGGACTTAATGAACCGAGTATTCCATCCATATTTTGATAACTTTGTGTTGGTGTTTATCGATGATATTTTGATATACTCGAAGAGAGAAGCAGAGCATGAGCAGCATCTGAGAACAATATTGCAGACCCTAAGGGACGAGAAGTTGTATGCTAAATTCAGTAAGTGTGAGTTCTGGTTAAGAGAAGTGACATTCTTGGGTCACATCGTGTCGACAGACGGAATTAAGGTAGATCCAACCAAGATTCAAACAGTGATGGACTGGAAATCACCAACTACGCCGAACGAGATTCGTAGTTTTCTAGGCTTAGCAGGTTATTACAGAAGATTCATCGAGGGTTTCTCAAAGATTGCGAAACCGATGACCCAGTTACTACAGAAGAATGTGAAGTTTGTGTGGACTGATGAGTGTGAGAAGAGTTTTCAATAGTTGAAGCAGTTGTTAACAACCGCACCAGTTCTAGCAGTGCCGGAATCAGATAAGAACTTCGAGGTTTACACCGATGCTTTGAAGAATGGACTAGGTTGCGTATTTATGCAGGACGGTAAGGTGATAGCTTATGCGTCAAGGCAGTTAAGACCGCATGAAGTGAACTATCCAACTCATGATTTGGAGTTAGCGGTCGTAATCCACGCGTTAAAAATTTGGAGACACTATCTCTATGGAGTGAAGTGCGCCATATTAACTGACCACAAGATTTTGAAGTATTTCTTTGAACAGAAGAATCTGAATATGAGGCAGAGGAGATGGTTAGAGCTCGTGAATGATTACGATTTGACGATAAATTATCACCCAGGCAAAGCAAATTCACTGGCCGATGCCTTGAGCAGGAAAGGAGAAGCTCAGCTAGGATGTATGCTTACAAGAGAGGATAGCTTAATCAGGGAATTTGAAAAGCTTAGCCTAGAAGTTATATCGCCTTCGGAAAGGAAGAAGTGTGATTTAGCAGCTTTGACAATAGTGCCGGATTTGAGAGAAAGAATTATTGAGGCCCAGAAGGAAGACGCAGAGATTGAGAAGTTGAGTCAGAAGTTGAAGGACAAGCCAGTGGGAGAGTATAAAGAGGCACCTGACAGTGCGTTGTTATTCAGAGATAGAATGTTGGTGCCAACTAATGAGGAATTAAGGAATGAGATTTTAAGTGAGGCACACGATACGCCGTATACCGCTCACCCAGAAAGTACTAAGATGTACCAAGATCTGAAGAGTAAGTACTGGTGGGATGGTATGAAGAAGGATGTAGCCTTGTATGTAGAGAAATGCTTAGTATGTAACCAAGTCAAGGTGTTACATCAACGGCCGTATGGGAAGTTGCAGCCGTTAGACATTCCTGAGTGGAAATGGGAACATATCACCATGGACTTCGTGATGGGGTTACCAAGGTCACAAAAAGGAAATACGGTGATATGGGTTATAGTAGATCGTCTAATGAAGAGTGCACATTTTCTACCAATTAAGGTAAATTATGGGTCAGATAAGCTAGCACAGATTTATGTTCGAGAGATAGTCAGACTGCACGGAGTACCGAAATCTATCACGTCTGACAGAGATGCGAAATTTACATCTCGATTTTGGATGAGTTTACAACAAGAGTTGGGGACTCGCCTGAATTTTAGCACGACATTTCACCCTCAATCGGATGGTCAGTCTGAGAGAACCATTCAAACTCTCGAGGACATGTTAAGAACAGTGGTGTTAGACCGCGGAAGCAGTTGGGAGCCGATCTTGCCTTTGATCGAGTTTGCCTATAATAATAGTTACCAGGCAACAATCGGAATGGCTCCTTATGAGGCATTATATGGAAGGAAGTGTCGTTCACCTTTGTATTGGGACAAGGTAGGAGAACGAAAGATTATTGGACCGGACGCCATCAATGAAATGATTGAGATAGTCAGGCAGATCAGAGAAAGAATGAGAGAAGCGCAGAGTAGGCAGAAGTCTTATGCCGACTCTAGGAGGGCAGAGTTGTGTTTTGAAGTTGGGGATAAAGTGTTCCTCAAGGTTTCACCCTCCAAAGGAGTAGTGCGCTTCGGGGTAAAAGGCAAGTTGAGACCACGCTACGTGGGCCCATATGAGATACTAGAACGCATTGGTCCAGTGGCGTATAGATTGGCATTACCCCGAGTATGGGCAATATCCATAGTGTGTTTCACGTGTCTCAACTGAGGAAATATATTTATGATCCGAGGCATGTGATTCGCCAAGAAGAAGTAATTTTGAGCCCAGACCTACGGTACGTAGAACAACCAGATGCTATACTAGACCGAAAGATGCAAGAGCTCCGGAATAAATCCATTCCGCTCGTTAAGGTGTCGTGGAGTCACCATGGGCGTGAGGAAGCGACATTGGAGCTTGAAGAAAAGATGAAGGAGAGATATCACGAACTTTTTGAAGATTTGTAATTTTCGGGACGAAAATTTTATAAGGGTGAGGGAATGTAATACCCACAATTTGTTCGGAATTAATAAAGTAAGAACTTCTCGATTTATAATATTCAAAGTTATTTAATGGAGAAATTATCAAGTATTAAGTTGAGATATCATTATTGGAAATTGAATTTGGATATATATGCTTGGAAATTTGGAATTATATGATAATTTTATGAAGTAAGTGGATAATTATACAAATATATGGAGTTATAGCATATCATTCTACACTTATATTATAAATCTAGAGAGAGAAAGCTCAAAACCCTTTTTCCACACTAATCCCGTCAGCATACTTTCCGGCAAGATTTCGGCCACCTCCAGCGACCAATTGACAAGCCAACACCACATTTGGAAAGGTCTCGATCTCAGCTTCGATTTGATTACTTGTGGGCTCCGAGAGGACGAGGAACGGCTGAGATATTGAAGAGAGAAGTTGAGGTGGGTGTATGGTGCGATTTTGAAATCTTAGATATAAATCTTGTTATTCCGGCCATTAATCGGTGTTTTAACAATTTAGTCGTGTTCCTGAGGTTGTAGGGAGTCTACGAACGTCAATAAACACAAGATCTGTCGCCAGAAATCGCGTTCGCCGCCGTGTGTGGAGGAGCTCCGGTGAGCCATTCCCTCTTCTCCATTTACCTTCGTATTTTTGTGTTTTGTTGCTATATTCTTGTTCCTTGTAGTCTAGGGAGTTCAAATATGCAATTGCATGTGTAATCGGCCGTAGGAATCACGAGAAACATCGAGTTTCAGGTTCAGTTTTCCGGCGAGCTCGCAAGCACGACGACTTGTGTCGATCAACACAGAAGTGTGTTGATCGACACAGAGGTGGAACTTGAGGGGGAGATCAACAACCCATGTCGATCAACAAAAGTTCATGTCGATCGACACAAGAGCTGGTCGAGAGGCTTCCGTGGCACACCTGTGTCGATCGACATACGGTTCTGTCGATCGCCATAGCAAGCCGTGAAGAGTGTGTCGATCGACACAAGACCCTATTCAAGTGTTGTGTCGACTGGGAGGAGCCTGTGTTGACCATGGGGTGTGTCAACCGACACAGATCCCTGTCGGTCGACTCCACGTAACTTTTCTTTGGGATCGTTCTTTCCGGTGGCGAGAGACTGGGAACATCTGGCAATGAGGGACTCAAAGTAATTTAATCATTGCTCGAACCGCCGCTCAATCTGTGCCAGGGTGGAATTATCTGTCGGATTGTCTCCAATTGCTGGATCTGTCCGCACCGATGGGTTTCCCACCAGAGTTCTTGGGGTTGCGTGTACTGCTTCGGTCCTTCCTGCCTGGTTGAATTTTGCCTCTAAGTCTCTTGTTGTAGTCCGACGTTCACTGTCGGTACTCCTCGATTCTTTGACAATCGATTGCGCATTAATCTGGTGTTGCAACCGCCGATTCTCTTGGTCAAGGAGCTCGTGCCTCCACGTCATTTCTTCCATCTGAGCCCCCATTCTCTCCATCATGTAGCGTGGTGCCTGGACCTGAGTGACCAGCTGGGCCACGTGTGGTTCCTGCAAAACAGAAGGTGGTGGTGGAGGAAACACCAGCTCGGCGAGCGGTGTGAGGTTGAAGGTCCACCGCAGGTCATCCACAATTTCCTGGCAGTTAGGCGGCTGACTTGTTCTGCGCCCAGCCACTAGAGATCGTCCTTATCCTCGTCGTCGTCCAATTCCTGAGGTAGTTCCTCGTTCTGCACCTGGGTCGGCTCCCCTGCCGGCCCCAGCCGGCATGGTAGTTCCCTCTGTGTCCACCCCAATAGTGTTGACGTTGCTTTCGTCGTCGATCATTTCCTGCAGTAAAGGTTAGTGCAGTCTATCATTCTCAGGGCCCCACGGCGGGCGCCAAATTATAGAGGGAGATTTTTATGGATTAAGGCCCCGAGAACTTTTTAATATAAAGGAAACAAAATGCAAGAAATATCCAAATAGAATGAATTAATCTATATCGAATCAAACCATAATTGATGAGGGGTAAATCAATTGGATCTTGCCTCGACGAACTCCTTGATACACAGAGATGTTAATATAGAATTTTTTATTAACACGATGAATTTTAGCTCTCAGAAAAACTAGATCCCGAGAAGGATTTTCCGATCGATATTTATAGGCTAAGCTCGAACTTCTAACGTCCCCTAAATCCTCGCCAGGTGATAATAAATGCCCCCTGGTCTCCCACGTGCGTTTCTTAGCATTTTCCGGGGGAGCCCGCAATCACCTTTATTATTTTTCCCGACCGTTAAGCAGTTTTCCCGTTACTCCCGTTATATCTGACTTCCATCATATTATGCCATTTGACCAAATTGGGCTACTCTGGTACGGTCGGGCACTCCATCAGACTGCTTTAAGGAGCTAGCACGTATTTTGAACTGCATTTTCTAGAACGGACTACTCCGCGGTCGCGAACTACTCCGATATCCTGCAAAATAATATGGGCCTCAACTATGTGCCTCTTTTATATGGTTATCTATTCGGGCTGAACTATTGGACCTTTTAACTACCCCCAACAACTATATATATATATATATATAGGGTAGTGATCAGATGAGAATAGGAGTTACTATGAGAAATAAGAATAAATCTCGCGCGTCCATCTCATCAAATCGACGAACATGATTCGTTCTCAGCATATTGAAAACGCGACATTTTTGCCCCAATATCGTGCAATTTTAGTCTTTAAAGGCTAAAACTGTAAAAATACTCAAACACAAACAGCAACCTGCATTTTAAGCCCGATTTACTTCATTTTTAGTCTAATTTACTTCATTTTTAGTCCGATTTACTTCATTTTTACATAAATACGAATTAAAAAAAATTAAACATCTTCTTCTTCAAAGCAACAACACGAGCATAGTCTCTATAAAACTCAATACCAACATCAACAATTCTTAAAACTATGCCCTTAAAATGCTTCATCTTATTAACACACTTTGGAATAAATGAACATGTAAGATACAAAAATGCACAAAGTTAACACTAAAGATGCACAATATAATAGAAAAAATGAACATCGATCTGAATAAAACAAATTTTTTAAAACTATATTCATGCATAATTAACGTCGGGACCGAACACGAATGCGAAATCCAGAAACAAAGAAAAAAAATCTGATCGACAAAA
>JAPKLW010001143.1:149864-160195 GCA_026898455.1 Plectranthus barbatus | reverse complement strand
AATCTGATCGACAAAAGAAATATAAATCAATTCGAACAAAGAAGGAAGAAGAAATCAAATCGCGCGAAGAATCTAATGAGATACTATTTCAGATTAAAAAAAAGCTAAAATTAGAAAAAATAACCTTAGTTTTGCAAAACTTCAGGATAATCGAGGAAAACTGCACACGGAGTAAAATAGATCATGAGCGTTGAAATCACAAAATCAAATGCTAAGATTTATTCTTATTTCTCATACTAAAAACTATTCTCATATGATCACTACTCTATATATATATATAGGGGGCTGATCTGGTGAGAATAGCCCTTATCATCAGAAATGAGAATAAATCTCGTCCATAGATTTGTAACATCAACGATCCAGATTACATAAGAGCTTTAACAAAAAACGCGGCATTTTATCCTCATTTTACTTCATTAAAGGGCAACATAGTTATTACGAACGTACAGGGCGCAAAAGTTGTGTTTTGTTCATTTTATGTATTATATACTTCATTTTATCTTAGTTATACTTCATTTTATCTCAATTGCGAATCATTATAAAATAAATTCGATTCGAATTTTGATGTTACACGTGACATGCATTTTATCTTAGCAGTTCTTCATTATATCTTAGTTATTCTTCATTTTATCTCAATTGTGATTCATTATAAAATAAATTCTATGTGAATTTTGATGTTACACGTGACATGCATTTTATCTTAGCAATTCTTCATTATATCTTAGTTATTCTTCATTTTATCTCAATTGTTGTTCATTATAAAATAAATTAAATAAATATAAAATCAATTTTTCGGAGAAAATGATTTCAATTCTCTTCATTTTATCTGTAATACCCAGTGTAATAATTTGACCTTGTATAATTTGTTCGGAATTAATAAAGTAAGAACTTCTCGATTTATAATATTCGAAGTTATTTAATGGAGAAATTATCAAGTATTAAGTTGAGATATCATTATTGGAAATTAAATTTGGATATATAAGCTTGGACATTTGGAATTATATGATAATTTTATGAAGTAAGTGGAGAATTATACAAATATATGGAGTTATAGCATATCATTCTACACTTATATTATAAATCTAGAGAGAGAAAGCTCAAAACCCTTTTTCCACCCTAATCCCGTCAGCATACTTTCCGGCGAGATTTCGGCCACCTCCGGCGACCAATTGACGAGCCAACACCACCGTTGGAAATCTCTCGATCTCAGCTTCGATTTGATTACTCGTGGGCTCCGAGAGGATGAGGAACGACTGAGATATTGAAGAGAGAAGTTGAGGTGGGTGTATGGTGCGATTTTGAAATCTTAGATTTAAATCTTGTTATTCCGGCCATTAATCGGTGTTTTAACGATTTAGTCGTGTTCCTGAGGTTGTAGGGAGTCTACGAACATCAAGAAACATAAGATCTGTCGTCGGAAATCGCGTTCGCCGCCGTGTGTGGAGGAGCTCCGGTGAGTCATTCCCTCTTCTCCGTTTACCTTCGTATTTTTGTGTTTTGTTGCTATATTCTTATTCCTTGTAGTCTAGGGAGTTCAAATATGCAATTGCATGTGTAATCGGCCGGAGGAATTGCGAGAAACATCGAGTTGCAGGTTCAATTTTCCAACGAGCTCGCGAGCACGACGACCTGTGTCGATCGACACAGAGGTGGAACTTGAGGGGGAGATCAACAACCCGTGTCGATCGACAAAAGTTCATGTCGATCGACACAAGAGCTGGTCGACAGGCTTCCGCGGTACACCTGTGTCGATCGACACACGGTTCTGTCGATCGGCATAGCAAGTCGTGAAGAGTGTGTCGATCGACACTATTTTGTGTCGATCGACACAAGACCTGATTCAAGTGTTGTGTCGACTGGGAGGAGCCTGTGTCGACCATGGGGTGTGTCGACCGACACAGATTCCTGTCGGTCGACAAAGAGGCATGAAAGATAGTCCCATTTTACAATTCTTATCCAAACTTAATTCCTTTTGAGCCTTGTTTATTTACGATTAAGATATTACTGTCCTAGATCATTCGTACTAACTTGAGTATCCTAATTGACTGTAGGAGTTTGAAAGCATGGACACTTGAGCTCTCACTAACAGGAAACATCTATACTTAAAGCCAAGAACGAGGTGGGAAACTATTTCGGTATAAAAGAAAATGCGTGATTTATTTACAAATGTGCTTAAAACTATTTCGTTTTAATTGAGATTGTTATGCTTGATTTTGTTTTTGTGCTATTATATCTGTCCTCTGTTGAATACTAACAACAGAGAGGTAATAACGAGAAGAATGGGTGAAATGGTAGTGACCTTAAACCCTGAAAGAATGAGGAGAATGAGTGAAATGGTAGTGACCTTAAACCCTGAAGGAATGAGAAACACGGGTGAAACGGTAGTGACCTTAAACCATGTGGGGAAGCGAATGATTCTTTAAATACGATTGGATATCGAAGTGTAAACCGAGATTAGTGCACTTAGATGATAGTGAGTTGAATGTTTAATAATTCCTAACTAATCATCGTAACTTGGAAGTAGGCCAGCTTCCAGTTACAAAACAATAACAGATATGATAACATATTTAATAGCGCACAAAATAAAAATGTTTTAGATAGCACGGTTTCTTTCAATAAAACCCCGTGTCTATCTGTGTGAGTTGCATATCATTTCTCTTATATAAATGTATGTTTTCGGGCATGTTTCTCATTGGGTACAGTAGTACTCAGCCCCTCGCGTCATTTCTAAAACGTGCAGGTTAAGTAGCAGGGATGGGAGTTCCGGGGTGTAAACTGGTGAAGTAAGGTGGTTTTGAAGATAAGAAAAGATCTTGTGACATGTCACCATCACGCTACACACACTGCTGCAACGCTCTCTGAAATTTTCCTTCCCTTTGAAATATTTTAAACGTTTGAGTACTGTTTGTTAACCTTGACTCGAAGTACATCTTTGATGAATGCATTTATCTTACCTTTATATTCAAGTCTTCCGCATTATTTGAATAAGAAAACGTTGACAAAACCTGAAACATCAATGTAACGCGACCCCAAATTGGGAAGGTCAGTTGGGGGCGTTACATTATCCCATATTAAAACTTCATTAAATTAGAAACTTCAATTCTCTTCATTTTATCCCATAGTTAAGTTCATTTTATCTATTTAAAACTTCATAAAATTAGAAAATTCAATTAAATAATAATAAAATTAAATTTAATTTTAGAGTATTGGATGATTCAACAAGGCAATCGAAATCTTATGAAAAATCGAAAAGAAAAGGAATTACAGATCCAAATATGTAATAATGAAGTTCGCGGAGGATAAAATGAAAACGGAAATTATTTGAGGGAGATACCATCAGGCTAAATGACAATGATGCCCTTAAATATGTAATAATGAAGTTCGCGGAGGATAAAATGAAGACGAAAATTATTAAAGCATGACCGCAGATAGGGGTGATCACGAGCCGAGTCGAGCCGAGTATGGTCAGGCTCGAGCTCGAGCTCGACTCAAAATTTTTAAGCTCGAGCTCGACTCGAGGTCAAACTCGTCAAGCTCGATTTGGCTCGATTGAGCTCGATTATTTTAATTTATTTTAATTTTTAATTAAGAAATTATATTATTTTTTATTAAATAATAAATTTAGGATTAAAAATTAATATTATATTAAGTTCGATAAGTCTCGTGAGCTTAGCTCAAACCTAAGCTCGACTCAAGCTCGATTTAAGCTCGAGCTCGATAAGGCTCGCAAGCCTGTCGAATCGAGTATCACAAAGCTCGAGCTCGAGCTCGACAGCTATTCGAATAGCTCGAGCTCGAGCTCGGCTCAATTACTATCGAGTCGATTTCAAGTTTTTTTCGAGCCGATCCCGAGTAGCTTGCGAGCCGGCTTGACTCATGCTCACCCCTAACCGCAGATCTTGTGAAATCAAAGGCTGAGATTTATTCTCATTTTTTACATTAACATCTATTCTCATATGATCTAACCTCTATATATATATATATATAGGGTATTGATCAGGTGAGAATAGGAGTTACTATGAGAAATAAGAATAGATCTTGCGCGTCCATTTTATCAAATTGACGAACATGATTCATTCTCAGCAAATTGAAAAATGCGGCATTTTTGCCCCAATATCCAGCAGTTTTAGCCTTTAAAGGCTAAAACTGTAAAAATACTCAAACACAAACAGCAACCTGCATTTTAAGCCCGATTTACTTCATTTTTAGCCCCATTTACTTCATTTTTACGTAAATAAGAATTAAAAAAAATAAACATCTTCTTCTTCAAAGCTGCAACACGAGCGTAGTCTCTATAAAACTCAATACCAACATCAAAAGTTCTAAAAACTTTGCCCTTAAAATGCTTCATCTCATCAACACACGTTGGAATAAATGAACCTGTAAGATACAAAAATGCACAAAGTTAACACTAAAGATTGTTGGTCCCGATTTTCAGAGTATGAACGTTAGCAGCGGAAATAATGATAAAGTAAATGTTTTCTTGCACGCTGGTTACACCGCTGACTGGGACCTGTCAGCTGGTGTATCAAAACTTAGAATATTTAGCCTTGTTTGCACAGTTATCTATCAGTTTCAGAATATACTCCAACACTTGAGTGCTGGGTTTAAAATATGACTGAAGAGCAGAAAGCTGATAAATAACAAAAGGATTTTTATAGTGGTTCGATCAATCGATCTACGTCCACTCTCCAGTCGAAGCACTGGAAATTCCACTAAGAGTAATCGGTTACAGGTGTCCTACGATCTATCTCTAGCTGGTGAATGCCTTGTCCACCAGTTCACTAGATCAACCGCTCCCGGTCCTGGTTCCCTCTTCAACTCTTCTCAGCTGGCGGAGTGCGAGCACGTCACTTCAACCTCCTCAGCTAACTGGGTGTTTTAGTTCTCCCAAGAATGTAAATCTCACTACGGCAAGGTACGCCCGTAATAACTCAAGTGCTGGGATGCACAGGAGCTGCTGTGAACTCTCTCGGAAGAGAAAGAACACCTAATGAGATCTTTAACTTACAAGTGTAAAACTTGAAGTCTCGTGTTTGATAAATCAACACACGGAAAGCTTATGGAAAGCCTCGAAAGTTCTGTAAGTATTTTGACAGCGTTTTTGCTAGTTCGTGCGTAAGAATTTCAGTCTTTCGGTGGTTTGAATGTTGACGGTTCCGACGTATTTATAGACGCGGGATCTGATTCAAACTTTCTAGCCGTTTGGACTCATCCGGAAAGGTGTCAGACCTGGGATGTCCTTCTGAAGGCGGTAGGTATGTTTTTCCGGAAAGGATCCATACCTTTGACCGCTTTATCTGACACAGATCTCTTTGTGTCAGAACGGCTTTATTAGTCAGTCCGAGGAATAAGACTGGTGTCTTATGATAGATAGACTTTAAGGTATCCCCTTCCTTAAAGTCATACTTTGTCAGTCGATTCCTCAGCGAATCTTCTTTTTGTCTCTACGGCGCTGGGAGAGAGAATCTGGAATTCTGCTGGTAACATTTGACTGGTAGATCATTCTGGTGATCTTGTGCTGGCAGTCTCTGCTGGTGACTTGCCCTGGCATAATCTAAGTCTACCAAATGTCTGGATGTTAATTCTTCTTGGAATCTCCCATGACTGGTGAAATCACCGCTGGTGAATAGTGTAAGCAAGAACACGTATTCTGCTGGTAAGATTTGTCAGCCGCCTGCTGATGAAATCCTTCCCAACTGGTGAATAGTACCCAGTCATAAGCGCTTCTCATGCTGGTGAACAGTATCAGCACGAGTCTTTGTCAGCCGCCTGCTGATGAAACCCTTCCCGACTGGTGAATAGTAGCCAGTCATAAGCGCTTCTCATGCTGGTGAAAAGTGTCAGCACGAGTCTTGATCAGCTGCGACTTACAACTCAAAGACCTAAACAGGACTTTACATTTAAGACCAGATCTAGAGCTATCTAGAGACAATTGACGCTGGTAGGACTTAGGATTTGATCCACCAAAACTACAATCTATACAAATAAGCTACTGAGGGAGGAAACCTTAGACAGATTTCCCAACAATTTCCCCCTTTTTGGTGCGATCAAAGCCTAACCAGCGAGCACTCAGCTGATGAGGAAAGTTACAGATAATTTCAGGGTTTTACAAGTGAAACTTATCAGATCTAAACCCACGAAATTACTTCCTCAACATCAGCTCTAACTAAAATCTTCCCCCTCAAACTAGGAGAGATAAGCATGTAAATAAATTTAAAACATGCAAGACGAGTGCTGGTGCTGATTACACTGGATGTGTAAATTCAGCTGGTAAGTAAAAACTTAGACAATTGTTGGACAATTAGAGATTGTCATCAACTTGTCAGTTAACATTCCATTAAAGATTTAGCAATTACATGTACAGTGAATGATAACTGACTAGTCTATGGCATGGAAGATGATCCTGGTGACTGAGTCCGAGCACTGGTGATAGACCTCAGGATCTCAGTAAGAGCGGCCATGTCTTGCTCTCTCTTCAGCCTCTCTTCAGCAGCAATTCTCCTCTCTTCAGCTGCAAGGCGTCTCTCCCCCTCAACAATTCTGGCTCTCTCCTCTTCAGCCAGTGCTCGCGCCCTTTCCCCCTCTTGGATCCGCGCCAAAAAGGTGGCAACACCGGCGGTGACGGACTCAAATCGTTGCTCTACATGGTCTTGGAAAGAGGCGAAACGTTGATCCATCCTGGCGTCGATGTAAGCAAGAAGTTGCGCAGGAGGATGAACTTCAGAGATTGGCTCCGCAGATACTTCCATGGATGTGGAAGGCGCATCAGGTGCGGTAGTAGCCATTGCTGGTGCAGAATCAGCTGGTACCTCCACTGGGGCGGGCTCCTCCGCGGGCACCTTGGCTGATGCTGGCGGGCCTTGTGCAAAAACAGGTGGGTCTGTGAAAACAGCCAGCTGCCAGTCCATATGAGGTGGGGCAAGATCGCCCATGATCATTGGAACAGTGGGGACGGCAGTGGTCAGCCACCTACCTCTGGAGGGATCCTCCTCCACAATGTGGTCTACCAGCAGAGCGCTGGCAGCCATATCAAAGAGAACAGCGAAATAGGGAGGGATCCAGGGGAGAGAGACGAGTACCTTTATGCATCTGAAAGCATAGATCAGCTGGTACCCGCCGCTGGTGCTTTGGAACTGGAGAAATGGTAACTTGACCATTTTGGACCGAGGAAGGCCTGAAGTCCCAGTCAGTTGTCGGTAAAGAGCAATCTTCCTCAGCCGGCGCTTGATTCGCCTAATCGACAACTGATGGTGGCCGTGAGCTTCAGTGCCCATGAATTCGTTGGCCCATTCCTCCTCTGATCGCCAGTATCCAAGCCTAAGCCTGGCATACAGGACCGCGTTCTTCTCCACATTTAACTGGCGTTGGCACCAGTCAAAGATCCTCCAGCGCCGGAACTCCAGAAAGAGTTCTTCATCAAAAATATCACTCAGGTCCCCATACCTGGTGACCAACTCTTCATCAACAGCTCTCTCCACCTCGGCTGTGATGTTCTCAGCATACTCATAGATGGAGAAATTGAAATACTCCACCGGTTGTAAGGGCAGGCACCAGTCAAGGATCCTCGAGGCTTAGATCGACTGGTGAGGGAGACCGCTGGTGGGGATGATAAAGAATGCTGATGGTTCAGACACTCGTGAATTATGGAACGCCAGATCCCCACGGTGCTCCCACCTGTGAATCCCTGTCACCCTAGCACGATAGGTATCCTCATCGATGAGTGAGTGAAAATGGATACCTAACATGTAAGACCTCCTCTCTGATCTCACACGTAGTGCTGATGCTGGTGTAGATGCTGCTGGTCGTCCAGAAGATGTAGATGCTTCTGAGACTTGTGGACGACTGGCAGGAAGACGAGCCTCAGCTTCAAAATTAGGGAATAGATCCCTGGGCTCCATCCGTTGTACCCTGGAGTGCTGTACTACTAGTGGTGATTCGTCGTCGGGAATGATGATGTCTGGCGAAGGTTGATCATCAGCGACGACACCAGCAGTAGTCTCTATGTCAGCTGCCTTCTCCACAACTGGCACCGTTACTGGTTCCTCGACAGTCTGGGGCATCGGTTCAGCACCGAGATATAACTCAGGAGCCCCTTCTGCTGTCTGAGGTTGTCCATTATCCATGGATTCAGATGAGTCAGTGATAATAATGCCATCATGTTCCTCGGGCTCCGGCTCAACCTCTAAGTCAGAGCTTAGATCAGAGAAACTCGCCAGTTTTTCCGGGGTGGTCGCCCGTTCAACAACTCCTCCACTGGCGGCCCCTTGTACGGCCAGTGGGTCTTCAGACTTACCTCCACCACCCCCTTGCACGGGTGGAGGGACTTGAGAAGATCCCCCGTCAGCTCTTCCAATGTCAGCTGACGGTTCAGTCACATCCTCCTCCGGCCGGTACATATCTACCAGGGATAGTACGTCCTCCTCAGCTCCCATGACCATCAGGCGTGAGAAAGTTTCGTCAGAAAGGATCTGGCCTGGAGCTGGTGCTGGTGGCATGCCACTTGAAGTTTGGGCAACTGCCCATTTGCCCTTGGCCACCTGATGCACTTGCTCCGCCAGTTGCGCCTGAAGTCGAGAATCATGCTTAGCCTTTATCCTAGCAAAGGCTTCATCGCGGTCTGCCAGTTCTGCCTCCCTTCTCCGCTGGTCGGCTAAGGCTTGCAGCCTTGCCTTTGCTTGCTTCTTCCTCACAATAGAAGCATTGTGGTCCCTCTTAGCTTGCTCAACCAGCTTTTGAGCATTTGTTTTGACCCTTTTCCTTTTCTTGGTCATTTTATCTATCGTCTCCTCCTCAGTCAGTCCAAGGATGGACTTTTTGACTGGTATAGATATCTTCTTTGATGCTGGAGCATAGATAGTAGCTGGCTGGGGCAGCTGGGGCTGGTGAACCTTGGCTTTCTTCTTTGGAGAAGACCTGGTGACTGGCATCTGTGCTGATGGCTCAGCAGATGGAAATTGACTGGTTTCCTCAGCCACTGCCTGCTCCATTGAGGTAAATAAAGATTCAACCTCAAATTTCCTCTTCAGTTCGGTCTTGGCCTCAGCTGTCAGTGGGAGAGCAACTGCTGGCGCTGCCTCCCATATCTGTTCTGGCTCCTCCTCAGACACAGATTCAGCTGGATCGACGGCCTTCTTGCCCTTCAGTCGTCGGGGCTTTTTGTAATCCGGGTCAGCAAGCCTGACTCTTGTGATCGGGATGAAGTCGGATCCAACCAGCTGCTCCCCTTGGTCGATCAAATCCCCCATCTCCACTTCGAGGATGTGGCTGACCCGCAGCCCAAACGACACGGCGTGAAGGAACTTCCCTTCCGCCTTCACTGAACTGTTTCTCTCCACGTTCTCCAGTAGGCGCCCGAATATGAATTCGGCCCAGTTGCCATAAACGCCATCCACCAGTGCGCACATGACGAAGAACTTCTTTAAGCTCAGTTCGGCATAGGAGCCGACCTCGCACTGGAGCATGCGCACGACAATATCGCAGACCATCTGCCGCGCATCTCTGACTTCTTCATGCCAGTCTTGAAGATAGTCACCTCCTTCTTCTTCCATTCAGCCCACCTCCGCCTGAACTCCACCGTATCATCCTTGTGATACGTCGCCACCTCCTCACCAGTACTCCTCAGCCCAAAAAGGTTGGCCAGGTACTCTGCGTCCACGGTGATCAGTTTCCCGAACACCGACGTGGTGAAGGATTTCCTATCATCAGCGATGACTGCGCGAGCATAGAACTCGGCAACCATGTGCGGGTGAAAAACTCTGGGAGCCGCTGTCAGATATGGTCGGAGCTGCTCCCTGTCAATCATCTCCATCAGCTCTTGGCCAAAGTGTTTCTCGGCTAACTTATCATTTAGAATTTTCTCCTTCTGGACTTGGGCAGCCCGGATTTGTGAGTTGGAAAGGAGATGTTGGGTGTCCTTTTTGTTTAACTGGACAAGTTTATTAAAGGGATAGGAGTAATCGATGTCTTCTTGTTTCACAATGCCTGTGAAGGTAGGCATGTGAGATTCGGCTAAAGGTAAGTCTAAGGACTCAGAGGAAGATGAAGAAGGATTATCAGTAGCAGGGTTGGAAGAAGATGCCATGAATGCAGGGAATGTTATGGAAAGATGAACAAAACAAATGTTCTGAAGGTTTGAGGAATCATAAAGATTTATCCGATGAAGAAAGTCGGATATAAATACTCGAGCCATGCAGGAATAGACGGACGAGATGAACTCGTAGAAAGTAAGAATCAATGGTCATCAGCAGGCCCGATTCCCTGTAGCGACGTGCGTGGTCGTGGTGACGAGAGATATTGCGTGTAGCTGACATGGCACACGCTGATTGGTC
>JAPKLW010001143.1:102569-144864 GCA_026898455.1 Plectranthus barbatus | reverse complement strand
TCGGTCAAAATGGTCACTTTTGCATATCAAACTATCGGCCAAATTAAATTACCAAGTTTAAATTTTAAACCAATCAATCATATCACTTTTTACAAATTAATCAAATCGACTAAATTAATTTAATTTGATCATTTTCGGCCAAACTATGCACAACCTTAAAAGATAGGATCAAGTTAAACTATGACTCAATAAACCACAACCTAACCATTTAGGCTATTAACTACAATAAATTTTTATGGAAACCGTGGAGCGTGATGGTCGACCACCGTCCACCGCTGGCCAAAATCATAAAATAATAATAATAATAATAATAATAATAATAATAATAATATTTCAGGAGATCCATGCCAACCATACCTCAAACATTCAATTGTTTTTGTTAGCATTGTATTATAACTTTTCTCTTTCTTTTTTAGTATAATGGAGATGTTTGTTTCTATTTTATTGGTTAATTAATTATTTATATGTACAATTCTAAAAATTGATATTTCTTAAATAATAAAATAAAAATAAATAAAAAATATACCAAAATTTATATATACACTAAATTATATTGCATCGATCTTATTATTCATCACAAAATAATCAATATCAATCGTTCATAGAAAACATGATCCATATCAATTTTATCTCCACATATATCCATATCAAAATTAATAATTTTTCTCTATAAATAGAGTTCTCATTTTATATTATAAAATTATGGGAATCAATACTTTCTCTTTATCCAAATTAATATTTCGACCAAAATCTTTTACATTCCTAAAAAAATATCATCGAATGAAAAGTTCGATAATGGTTCAAATTCTAACTTTGATCAACATAACTTCACCGAATTTATCCTTACAACCTACAAACTACAGTAATAGACAACCATGATGCTTTATTGAACAACAACGTGAGAAGGGTCACAGAGAAGTGTTCGAGCAATACTTTCCAAACGACCCAATATATTTTTTCAGAAGTTTTTTGAACAAGATTTCATATGCACAACCTATTATTTGAATGAATAATGAGTAAACATATTTCTAAAGATTCATTTTTTCAACAAAGATGCAACATAATTGGGCGATTGAGTATGTCTTCGATTAAAAAATGTACTACTTTTATTAGTGTTTTGGCATACGGACAAGAGTTGATTTGCATGATGAATACCTTTGAATGAGTGCAAGAACTATTTGAAAATTTGTTGAAAACTTTGTTAAAGGTGTGATTTCTAACTATGGTGATGAAACCCCAAAGAGCCAAATGAAAATAACAAGCATATTTGTTGTTTGTCGGTATGCTAGGTAGTATTGATTGAATGCACTGGGAGTGGAGAAATTGTCCTACTAAATGGGCAGGACAATTTACAGGAAGAAATGGTAAGGCAAAAATTATTTTAGAAGTTGTTGCATACAAGACTTGTGGATCTGACATGCATTTTTTGGAATTCCGAGATCCAAAAATGATATCAATATGCTTGAACAATCCCCTATTTTCAAATATATCTTGGAAGGTCAAGCTCCTGAAGTTAGTTATACTGTCAATGGCCATAACAAGAATATGGGATATTATTTCACTGATAGTATATATTCTCAATGGGAAACATTTGTCAAGTCTATCAACCATCAACAAATTAGAAAGCACCAAGTATTTGTTTAATATTAGGAAGCAACTTGTAAAGATATCAAATTGAGTATTTGGTGTTTTGCAGGCTTGTTTCCATTTCATCAACGATCATATCTTCTATGGGATCATGATATGATGGGTAAAATAATGTTTGCATGCATCATTATGCAAAATATAGTGAAAAATGAGCGATACACTAACCTAATTTAATGTGATCCTACAAAGTTTATGGATACTAAAAGGTTTAACCCCCATAGTAGAAATGGTGATATTAATCCAAATTTTGAATTATCTAAAGAACGAATTGCAAGTCTATCAAGCTATTTGAGAAACATGTTGGTCCTTCCTAAAAAAAATTTATAGTTCTTTGAAAAATGATCTGATCGAGCATATTTGGTAAAAATTCGACCGTGAAAATAGAAATTTAGTATTTTGTATATACTTTGGTTGTTAAATTGTATTTATGTTGTTGCAATTTATGTTAAATTTAGTTTGTAATATTTTTAAATCAATTTAATTTGTAATATTTCCAACATTGTTTAGTTATATTTAATTAACTGTCGTTTTATTTTATCAAACAACTTTTCTAACAAAATATTTGACATCATTTCTTTAGACTA
Source organism: Plectranthus barbatus (assembly GCA_026898455.1). Classification (NCBI taxonomy): domain Eukaryota; kingdom Viridiplantae; phylum Streptophyta; class Magnoliopsida; order Lamiales; family Lamiaceae; genus Plectranthus; species Plectranthus barbatus. Next base: position 142,633 of record JAPKLW010001143.1, on the reverse strand, counting down.
ATGTCTGGAAATTCACTAAGCTTATGTTAGAGGATGTTCTCGTGATCTATCGCTAGCTGGTAGATGCCAATGTCTACCAGTCCATTAGCTCACTCGTCCTGGCATTTGCTTCCTTCTTCTCGGAACTAGAGTGTGGGCACACAGCGTAGCCTCCTCCTGGGACTTGATAGCTTTTAAAGTTCTTCTCTCAATTGTGGGACTTGTAACGAGACACCCATAAGAATCATTGTCCGAGATGTGCAGTGACCGTTGTGTTTTTACTTAAACTAAGAAATAACTCGAGCTGGAAGGCTATGAGTCTCATGTCCAAAAATGACACGATTAGCTTAAGAAAAAACATTGAAGGTTGAAAGTTTGAGTTTGAAATTTAGTAGAGTTTCATCGCTTTTTTAGAATTTTTCGGTAATCTCTCTTCTAGGAGCACTTCGTCTATTTATAGACAAAGTGTGAGAGGTTTGAAATTATAATCCTTTAGAGATAATATAGATGTTGTCCAATCCGGCGCCTCACTTTTCTGCGAAGAACAAAGTGTTTTTCCTTTATTTCTGCACCTGCTCCATCCTTTTCTGGCAATGGATGCTGACTTGTAGCTTTGTGTTAGAATGGCTCTACCAATCCGAGGAATCACAACTGGTTGCGAGATCTTCAGACTTTAATACCTGGCTTGTTAAGACTTCCTCTGACTTGTTCTCTTTGTCTCTATGTGTGAGTTAGGATTGTAGAAACTGGACTTGTAAACTGGAGGTGATCCAAGTTGGAGTCCTCGGCCAGTTTCACTGAATGTTAATTCGTTCCGAACTGGTAGCCAATTCCAGTTTCTCTAAACTGGTAGACAGTTTTTTCTAACTCCTTTCTCGGTCCAAACTGGTGGATTAGATCCCGAACCCAATTTATCTTGATTAGTTCCATTACAACTCGATAGACATCCTAAACATGACATTAAAAGTTTGAACCGATTAGGCTAATCTAGAGATACTCTAAGCTGGTAATGGTTTGACACACCAAAACAAACAAACATAAGGAAGGATTCTTCCTAACACTACATAATGAAGAATCATGCAATGAAGAAATTCTTGAATGTGGTCCACAAAGAAACATGGTATTTAAAACTTCTAAGTCTTTATTTTGAATTTTTCCTCTTTCTAGTCTATCAAATAATGCCATCATGTATATATGTATTTATATAATTTTGATTATATTCTGTAGGGTTTTCCCGTGAACCGAATCACCAAAACCAATTTGAACCGGATCGATTTATGGGTATTGTGCACAATTAAATTTACAATAAACCCTAGCATGCTCCTATGAATTTAATACTCAGATTGTGGATTGAGAATTACCGTAATTCTGTCGACTCTGATCCGATCTTTTGCGTTTGAATTTCCAACTTCAATTCAACCACGCAATTCAATTTTATCTGCGGAAGTAGAACTTAGCAATCTAATTTCTAGATAAATTCAAAAATAAAGAAAGAAAAGAAATAGGATTTTTGTTCTCCAGATCAGGTCTTCAGATCTGTATCCCAATGCTGTTCAAATCTACTACTGGTGAGAACTCCGTAGATCTGTGGTTTGAGAAGGACCAGAATCGAAATTCTCCTCCTTTCTCCCTTAGGATCGGCGCCCACTCTCTCTCTCTCTCTAGGTTTAGTGTGTTTCAACTGTGTGTCAACTTATGAGAGAGAGCTGTCTATTTGTAGACCTAGGGTTGTAAACCCTAATGGGCTCCTCGGCTCAATTCAACATATTTATTTGGGCCAGACCAGGGCCTAATGCAAATAATAAAGTGGGCCTATAAATTAATTAATTCCCATGTTCACAACCCAGGACACAATTAATTAATTAATATTAATTCTTTTTCACCATAGAATTAATACTGACCTACCCTTTTATTACCACGTTATGAGAACGGACTGCATTAATTGAGAATCCCCATATTTAAGGTTACCGGACATCCATTAATTAATCGGAGCCTCTGACAAGCTCTAACTACAATTAATTAATATCTTATTATTCCTGAGTAGTACCACTCAATCCTTATCACTCGTGCCTGAACTTAATCAGCCTGCAGGACTTTAGCACGATGAATGTTACTGAGCTCCTCAGGGAATGTCCCCATCCTATTACTCGGATATGGTTACCTAAACCCAGTCTCAGTCTCAGGCAAGTCAAAGCAACAGTCAACCCGTGCAAACCCCTGAACCTTCGTTAGGGTTTGGACTCAATCAATATAACGAGATCTTGTATTCGCTGATGTCAGACAGACGAATACATCTCACTACGGTCCATCAATACGCCACCTCTGCGTACCAGCATGTCAAGTAACCAAGACAGACTACTTATTCCGACAATGCCGCAGCCATTCGGACAGACGTATCCTCATACGCTGTCTCGGCTGTGATCAGGTTTATGTCTCACTAGGTCAAGTGATCATACTGTCTTCTGCGATCTACAACACGCCGTATGATCATCAATATCGGTGAGACAAGAGGATACCATTGTTCATACATATAAGATTGTTAACAGATAGGAGAAATAAACCGTCGTATACTCATTATAATAAATGCTTTCAGTATACAAAACCCATCAATCTCCCACTTATACTCAAAGCATAACTAAGCTATTACAGAGTATACAGTCCGTCTATCTAGTCTGCTGTCTCTTTAACCACTATCAGTGGTCGGCATCCACCTCAGACCCAGCTCACGAATATGTCTTTCGTAAACTTTCTGCGGCAAGCTCTTTGTAAATGGATCAGCAAGATTGTCAGCAGTGTCAATCTTCTTAATTTGCACATCGCCCCTCGATATGATTTCTCGTATGATATGGTACTTTCTCTCTATGTGTTTGCTTGCCGTGTGAGATCGCGGTTCCTTTGAGTTTGCCACTGCACCAGAGTTATCACAATAAATTGTGATGCTCCTCGGCAAACTTGGGATCACGCCCGACTCTAAAAGGTAGTTCCTGAGCCATACCCCCTCTTTCGAGGCGTCGGAGGCGGCGACATATTCCGCCTCCATGGTGCAGTCAGCAATGCATTTCTGCTTTGAGCTCCTCCAAGATACAGCTCCACCTCCCAGGGTAAACACATATCCTGAGGTTGATTTCTTCTCATCCTGGTCCCCTTGGAAATCCGAGTCTGTATAACCCACAGGGCACAAATCCTCACTTTGATAAACTAGGCAGTAATTACTAGTTCTCTTCAAATACTTGAGGATGTGCTTTACAACAGTCCAGTGCGCATGTCCAGAGATAGACTGATATCTTGCTACCATGCCAACGGCATAACAGATATCTGGCCTGGTATACAGCATCGCATACATGAGGCTACCCACTGCCGAAGCATATGGTACAAGACTCATCTCATCTTTCTCCCGCTGTGTCTGAGGACACTGCCCACTAGAAAGATGAACGCCATATTTAAAAGGTAGCAAGCCTTTCTTGGTTAGTTGCATGCTGAACCGGGCTATCACAGTATCCACATAGGATGCCTGGGATAAGCTCAACATTCTTCTCTTACGATCTCGTAAGACCTTAATCCCAAGAATGTTGCCAGCTTCTCCCAGATCCTTTATTTGGACCTGTTCGGATAACCAAGCCTTGATTTCCGACATCACTCCCTCGTTGTTTCCAAATAGGAGTATGTCATCAACGTATAGTGCAAGGAAGACCATGCTCTCACTGACACAAAGTCGGTAAACACAACTTTCGTTTTCCAACTGTGCAAATCTATAGGATTTAATCACATCGTTGAAACGTAAGTTCCACGACCTTGAAGCTTGCTTAAGTCCATACAAGGACTTCCTAAGCTTCCAGACAAGATGTTCTTCGCCCTTGCTTATGTAACCCTCGGGTTGCTGCATATAGATGTCCCTACCTTCTTCAAGGTAACCGTTTAGAAAAGCGGTTTTGATATCCATCTGCCAGATCTCGAGGTCCATATGTGCAGCTATGGCAAGGAGTATCCGGATGGACTTGAGCATGGCTACGGGTGAAAAGGTTTTGTCAGAGTCAATGCCCTCTTTCTGACTATAACCCTTTGCCACCAGCCTGGCTTTAAAAGCCATGATTTTTCCATCCACCCCTTTCTTTCTCTTGTATACCCATTTGCACCCTATGGCCCTAAAGCCATCCAGCAAATCAGTTTTCCGGTATACATCCACAGCAGTTATGGATTCAATTTCAGAATCCATGGCGACACGCCATTTGGCAACATCCTTGTCCTGCGCTGCCTCTTCGTAAGTCAATGGGTCAGAGTCCTCATGTCCGTCTTCCGGGCTCAAGTCCGAAGACTCACCCACAAACATGTACCTTTCCGGCTGGAAAATAACTCTCCCACTACGACGAGGCATCGGTGCCGTGTTAGTAGTAGGTGCAGTAACTTGTGGTCCTGCACCCTGCACTGAAGAACGTGTCTGTGGTGCTGTACCTCTCACAGGTGCACCCGTTGTAAGTGCACCCGCATCTACACGTTCCCCTTCCCTTGGAATTGTATTCTCGTTCTCAATTACTTGAAGAACGATATCACTCTTTGACTTGTGATTACTCACATACTCGTCCTCCAAGAATCTAGCGTTGGTGCTAACAACGACTCTCTGACTCTCAGGACAGTAAAAGTAACCACCTTTCGTTTGCCTGTGATACCCTATGAACAACATTACTTTTTACCTGCTTTCTAACTTATCAGGTTCCTTCGACAGTACGTGTGCCAAACCGCCCCATACTCTAAACTTGCACAAACTAGGTTTGCGACCAAGGAAGAGCTCAGAAGGCGTCTTAGGAACTGATTTAGAAGGCACCACATTAAGCACGTAAGCTGTTGTCTCCAATGCATAGCCCCAAAACGAAATTGGTAAGTTTGCATAACTCATCATTGATCTTACCATCTCTAGAAGAGTCCTATTTCTTCTTTCAGCTACACCGTTTTGCTGAGGAGTACCCGGTGCAGTCCACTGGGATGTAATCCCATTTTCTGACAAATACTGCAGGAACTCATTACCAAGGTATTCACCACCACGGTCAGATCGCAGTGACTTGATAGTTATCTTTTCTACCTCAGCCTTGAACTCTTTGAATTTCTCAAAGCATTCAGACTTGTAGCAAAGCAAGTAAACATATTCGTACCTTGAGTAATCGTCAATGAAAGTGACGAAGTACTCGTACCCTCCACGAGCCTGCATGGACATCGGTCCACATAAGTCAGAATGGATCAATTCCAACACTTCCTCTGCTCGAGACTGACTAGCCTTGAAAGGCCTAGTTGACATCTTGCCCTCGATGCAGGATTCGCAGACTTGATAAGGTACAGCCCAGACTAAGTCCAATGTACCATCATCTGCAAGTCTTTGTATCCGCTTCAAGCTGATGTGACCCAGTCTCAAGTGCCAGAGATATGTAAGATCCTCATCAGAAGAAGTAAGTTTTCTCTTTCTAGGATTATCAATTACGGATGAATTACATGCAATACTTGCGGAAGACTTATGATTACAGTTAACAACATAGAGAGAATTATTCAGCATCCCACAACAGATAACACCGTTATTACCAATGATAGAAACACCACTATAAAAAATAACTGAATATCCATCAACATAAAGTTTGGAAACAGAAATAAGGTTTCGCCGAAAATCCGGCACGTACAGAACATCTCTCAAAGTTAAAACAGAATCATCAAAGTACAAGGTGAAATCTCCAATGGCAGCTGCACTCACTTGTGTTGCGTTCCCCATTGAGATGGTAACCTCGTCATTCTTCAGCACCCTCCTCGGTGTGAACCCCTGCAAAATGTAACAAACATGATAAGTAGCTCCAGTATCCACTACCCACAAATGAGTAGAAACCGATGCTAAACATGTTTCCGTTACAAATGCAAATGACATACCTTGTCCTTTAGCATTCGAACAATCCACCTTTCCGCATCCAGCACACCTCTTCTTCTTTGGAGTGACTTTAACCCTCTTCACCTTCTTTGACTTGCTTTCACTAACTGCTTTCCTGAGCTTGCTTTCAGCACCATCATCTCCAACCTTAGAGGTTGTCGAACCAGTGCTTGAAGCAGTCAGAACAGGCATCCATGCTCGCATGGAAGATTGCTCCACCACAAGGTCCTCAAGCAGCTCATGCAGAGCATACTCTCCCCTTGCAGCAGCAACTACTTTAAAGTCATAAAAGGATTCAGGAAGAGAGTTCAGGATGATATCAATCTCACCTTGCGCACTAATATTACCACCCCGCACAGTGAACTGTCTCAAGAGATCAATCATAGACATCATGTGCTCTGTCACCGAACTATCTTCAACCATCTTCTTGCACACAAGCTCATGCACAAGCTTATAGTTGATAGTCCGCTCCACGTTGCCATAGGCTGTCGAGAGTTCCTTCCAGATCTCTACAGCCCTTTCGAGGTACTCATACTTGTGCCTTAATTTTCTAGATAGAGAACCCGTGATGAGCCAGAAGGCGAACTCATCAGCATCCTCCCATCTTTCATAAAATTCAAGCTCAAGTTTGCAGACCTTATGATGAATACGCAACAATGGATCCATAAAAAGAACGTATGCTTGATTTTTCAGATAAAGGACGTGTTTGATGCAAAAACTCCATTCAGGAAAGTTTGGACCAGTTAGAGGATTGAGAGCAAGTAAATGATCGACAGTAGACATAGACATATCTGAAACAATAAAGAATCTTAAATAAGAACATACACGTAGAACTTCGAAAACAAATGTATTGAAAACCTTTTAATAAATCAATTACAAATGTTTTCCACTAATTGCCCAAGAGTTCCCACCGCAAGCTACACTCGTAGACGTTTACGATGTCACCCTCAACCAGAACTGCGGGTTTTAAGCCCCAATCCATTAGTGAAAACCTTAGACCAAGCCATCTCTCAAGAACAGGGATGCAATTCTTGCATTATATTCTAAGATGCTTCTAAGCAATTAACCACAAATTTAACTCCGGCCAAAATAGACAGTTTAGCATGGCATGTAACCATACTGCACAGCCCTTAAAGCTTTTTTTATCTATAATTTAAATCAATCATAGAATACTTGTGAAAGAGATCTACGCAAGCTACACTCGTAGATGTTTACGCAAAACCCTCCCACTATTCACATGATTTAAATTGTTTGTCTAGAAATCCCAACAACCGTACCCATGCACCTCTAGGAACTAGCAAGCTACACTCGTAGACGTTTACTAGAACGAGAGATACACTTACAGCCTAGGACCGCTTTGTGGAGGTCTATTGATTTTAATTAAAAAATCTGCTTAGTATTTTTCTTTTAAAAGGTTTCTTATATGCGCACATATAATTTCTTTGTTATTATATTTTCCAAATTTTTGCATGTAATTAAACAAGCCTAAAATTTCCCAAAATATAATCCAACAAAAGAAATTAATCACATAAGCATGCTTGGAAAACTGTAAATAATAAAAGCGATAAATCATGCTTTTCCTATTATCTACACATGTTTAATTGCGCACATATCATACGAAGATAATTAAGGCAAACAAAAATTCCTCGTGGCCCAACAAAAATAGAAAAATAAATTCTATCTATTACAATTTGAAATTTGAATCTATTTGGATAGATACAAATCTTCTCAAATCTTCCAGGGCCTCCAAATCTTGACCAAATCTTTTGGGATTTAGGCCTTTGTGATCTGATGATTTGCCCTAACCCTAATGTAAACCCTAGGGTTTACACAGGATTGCACAAACCACCAAAACCAAAAGCCACCGCGACGGGACAGCATTAGCCGACGACGACCACCGCCGCCGCCGCGCACGCTAGCCCAGCGGGCTCGCGCGCCGTGGCTGCTGCCCGCGCGCGCTGCTCACCACTGTCGCACGCCTGCCGCGCCACCTGCCGCCGCCCGCCGTGTCCTCCGCCGGCCCTGCGTCGGCTCCGTCTTCGTTCTTCGTCCTTGACCCGTCCAATTACAGATTTTGAAAAATAAATTATAGAATAATCTATTCTATTACAATTTTTCAAATCTACACTAATCACGGATTTTCTCGTGATTTTACAAAATTAATTCAGCCCTACACGGATAAACCACCGCGGGCTGAATTATACGGGTTGCCACGAGGAACAAAAACCAACATCCACAAAAGAGTAAATCCATACATGCATACTGAATTCAATTATGCACAAAAGAGCCATAAATTAGAAACCTCGCTCTGATACCAATTGTAGGGTTTTCCCGTGAACTGAATCACCAAAACCAATTTAAACCAGATCGATTTATGGGTATTGTGCACAATTAAATTTACAATAAACCCTAGCATGCTCCTATGAATTTAATACTCAGATTGTGGATTGAGAATTACCGTAATTCCGTCGAGTGTGATCCGATCTTTTGCGTTTGAATTTTCAACTTCAATTCAACCACGCAATTCGATTTTATCTGCGGAAGTAGAAATTAGCAATCTAATTTCTAGATAAATTCAAAAATAAAGAAAGAAAAGAAATAAGATTTCTGTTCTCCAGATCAGGTCTTCATATATGTATCCCAATGCTGTTCAGATCTACTACTGGTGAGGACTCCGTAGATCTGTGGTTTGAGCAGGACTAGAATCGAAATTCTCCTCCTTTCTCCCTTAGGATCGGCGCCCACTCTCTCTCTCTCTCTCTCTAGGTTTAGTGTGTGTCAACTTATGAGAGAGAACTGTCTATTTATAGACCTAGGGTTGTAAACCCTAATGGGCTCCTAGGCTCAATTCAGCATATTTATTTGGGCCAGACCTGGGACCTAATGCACTAATGCAAATAATAAAGTGGGCCTATAAATTAATTAATTCTCATGTCCACAACCCAGGACACAATTAATTAATTAATATTAATTCTTTTTCACCACAGAATTAATACTGACCTACCCTTTTATTACCACGTTATGAGAACAGGCTGCATTAATTGAGAATCCCCATATTTAAGGTTACCGGACATCCATTAATTAATCGGAGCCTCTGACAAGCTCTAACTACAATTAATTAATATCTTATTATTCCTGAGTAGTACCACTCAATCCTTATCACTCGTGCCTGAACTTAATTAGCCTGCAGGACTTTGGCACGATGAATGTTATTGAGCTCCTCAGGGAATGTCCCCATCCTATTACTCGGATATGGTTACCTAAACCCAGTCTCAGGCGGTACTACACAAACTACTGTTACCCAAGATATGGATATACAAGCACGTTACTTAGGCTCTCCACCATGGCAAGTCAAAGCAACAGTCAACCCGTGCAAACCCCTGAACCGTCGTTAGGGTTTGGACTCAATCAATATAACGAGTTCTTGTATTCGCTGATGTCAGACAGAAGAATACATCTCACTGCGGTCCATCAATACGCCACCTCTGCGTACCAGCACGTCAAGTAACCAAGACAGACTACTTATTCCGACAATGCCGCAGCCATCCGGACAGACGTATCCTCATACGCTGTGTCGGCTGTGATCAGGTTTATGTCTCACTAGGTCAAGTGATCATACTGTTCTGCGATCTACAACACGCCGTATGATCGTCTCTATCAGTGAGACAAGAGGATACCATTGTTCATACATGTAAGACTGTTAACAGATAGGAGAAATAAACCGTCGTATACTCATTATAATAAATACTTTCAGTATACAAAACCCATCACGGTATTATTTCTGGGAATTTTCTTCGCATTCAATCCCTCAATATAGATTCTTTCATTTATTGCCAATCATCAATCATAAGCCATGGTTCCATAAAGGTAAAAAACATTGCAGACGCCAGCCAGAGAAACATCCACTTTGGGCCAAGATCAACAAACATCGTTCGTGTATATTGATAGACCATATTCAGAAGTTGTTAAGCTCTTTCGTTCTGATCCCAAAAAGCTCTCACCAGAGCAAAGGTGGGCGGCTCAGGTAACAAAGGAGAAAATCTTAAACATAGACGATTTAAAGGAAGACTGCCCTAATATCAAGAAGTTGGGTCTTAAACTTCTAAGGGAAAAATTGGGCTATTTTATGCGAGCCCGACCAAGGAGGTTTCATCCATTTCTGGTGGCAGAGTTTTATGCTAATGTTGTGATAGATAAAAGTCAGAAATTTTTCACAACATACGTAGCAAGAACTGCAATTGTTGTCTCACCTCTTTTGCTAAAGAAAGTATTCCATCTTCACCATAAAGGACCAAAGGTACATAATTATCGTCAGGGGGTTGATATCAAGAAACTCAGGGAGATAATGGAAGGAAATTGGATCAAGTGGAACTTGACGATGTCCTTACACCTTTCAAGGTGAATCAGAAGACAAATGTGTTTGATCCATTCTACAAGTATTTGGCAGATATTGTTATTAGGATGCTACATTGTGAGATGGGGTTGTTTTTAGAAATGAGCAAAAAGAGGTATTTTTTTCTCATGGCTATTGATGACAAAGTCAAAGGGGACTGGGCAACATTTCTTTTTAAAGGTTCTTGGATTATGCTGGACGAACAACCACAATCGAGAAGAAGGGATAGTTCTCTACCGACATCGATTTAGGATTAAAGGTCGGTTTTCTACTCGAAAGGATGTTACCAATGATGGATGATGGTGAATTGCTGATCTCGAGTGACTTCATCCCAATAAAAATGAAGTGGGTGAGCCCACTGAGACTAACAATGACGATGATGATGATGGTAATCAAGGAGAAAATTAGGAAGCTGAGTCTTCAACACAATAGGAAGAACACTCGCAAAAGGTCATGGATGATCTTCCTCTTTTGAAAAAACTCAGTGAGGAACCTTCTCAACGGACGAGGAAGAGAGGAAGATTGATTAAGACTTATGGTAGTGAGGGGTCTTCTCAGCAATTTCAGGTGCCATCACGATCAGTTCAATAAGCTCAATTTCACGAAGGTCGTATTTCTATACCCATTCCAAGGAAGCCCTGAACAGAGAAGGTGCAACCCTTTATTCGGAGAAAGAGGGCACGGGAGGAGGAAGTGTCTGGAAAGGGCAAGGAGAAAGAGGGAGAAACCTCTGCCAAGCATCCGATCACCTTTCAGGAACTAGAAATTGAGATTCCGCAAGGTAAGGATGCCAATTGACATCCTAAATCTCAACATTCACAATCAGAGCAGTTTGCTCGACCCCTTGTGGATGTTCTTGTGGGCCCTGATCTGGAAGAAGAAGTTGTAATAATTGAAAAACAACTGATCAAAGGATGTGGAGAATAGAAGAGAGATAAGACATGATATGTTCATTAAGAGGAAATGGATGAGGAGTTTGAAGCAGAGCAACCGCCTCATCGATTTGATCCCCAGCATGTACTAGAGAGGGATGTAATGATACATGTTTTGGAGATTGTTGTTGAAATTGCTCAGGATGCTGCAGAGCAGGCTATGTAAGTGCGAGTGGAACAGGGAAGTAGCTTGTAAGCTAATGCACCTCTCATCGAGTCTAATCAAGGACACGAGCAAGAGCTATCTACCGAGCCACAGTCAGAGATGGAAAGAGATCCCAGGAAAGGGAAAAAACTTGTGATTGAGCAATGAGAGACCTCTACTCGAGTTGTCTCTCCCAATCAACCTCAACCTGAGTCAGGTCACCCTGAAGACCATCATAGAAGTAATGACTGAGATGATGTCATGAGCACCTCTTCTAATGATTCCATCTTATCTTTTCGCTTACTAGATGCTGAGGAAGTACGCGATCTTGCACTCACAGAAGAGCTCACCTTTGAGCAGGACATGGAAGGAGTCTGGCGAAGACACCCCTGGGATTCACAGGACGCCTAGGAGCTACACAAAATGTCAAATTCAATTGCAGAGTTCAAGGTTCCCTTCAATGGTCTTCCTCATCCAGAGTCTACTTCTCAGCGTCTCATGAGTTGGTGCGGACACTGGAGATGTTAGACTTGTTCCATGGGCTGGAGAAATTTCTCAACGGATAGAGCGGAAAGTTATTGAAGAAATCAACTTGCTCTATCCAGATATCCTACCGGAATGCACTAATCCATGTGATTAGCTGCGAAAGGAATTCAGAAGATGGAGACGATTTGATCTAGCTAGACATGAAATTAATGCGGAGGATCTATCCATCATGATGGCTAGACTGAGGTTATCCTTTTGGAGAACGGAGGAAGCCTGGGCAGATGAATGGAGTGCTTAAACTGAAAGAAGGCAAATAACAGAAAAAGCTCTAAGACTGAGGATGTTGGCTATCCGAACCTACAAAGCTCACACTGATGATCCATGCAAATATGACCCAAGACGCTCACAGACTACCTCCTTACAACTATCAGTTTGTGTCCGAGACTCCTCGCTTAATCATCCCGATCTCTCAAGTATCACCTCATGTACTAAACTATGAACATTTTCGCAATTTTATGGAAGCCATAAGACATAGGTGGAGGAGCTCACTCAGTGGCTACGGGCAACAGAGGTTGAGGTTGAGAAGATCAAGGATGATCTTGCTATTGCCCAGCGAGAATTGGCATATGCGGAGGCAGATTGTCAAGCCATGGAGCAAGCCTTGATATTTTCTGCTCAGGTTACTATTTAAAAAAAGGCCGATAGATTCACACAATGGATCCATGACATCACCACCGGTGGTGAAAGGTTGGGTCGTATTGCTAAGGTAATCTTGAGAAGGAATCAATTTTTGAAGAGAATAGAAATCAGGCATCAGAGAGATGAGGAAAGACGATTACGTGAGGAGGAACTTAAGCGCAAGGCCGATGAAGAAGCTCGTCTACTACAAGAAGCTGAACAAAAGCGCAAAAAGGAAGAAGATGAACTTCAGTGGCTTGCTGAGGAAGAAGAACTAAGGCTAATGGAAGAAAGGACCAAGGCTACTGATGAATTAGCTCGCATAGAACAAGAGAGAGCCCGACTTCTTGCAGTAGTGTCTACTATACCTGAATCTTCAATTCAAATTTCTGAAAGTGATGTTGTGCCCATTACTGTACTAAATCAGATGCATGCTAGCTTCCAAGATCAAATTGACACAATTGCTGCCAGATTTGAACAAAGACAAGTCGAGTATGATGAAAATCTCTCATTTTTTAAGGCCACTATCTCGACCCTTCTTGAGATCGTCACAAAGGGGGAAGAGCAGAGACAGAGAGAAAAGGGAGAGCAGAGGCTGAAGGAAGAAGTTGAAGAGAAGAGAAGTCAGGAGCAACATAATATTCTTGCAGAGCTCATGAGCAAACTCTCTGGATCTAAACCGTCCTCATCTAACCCTCCTCCTCCATGAAATCTTTGTTTCTAACTATCTGTTTGTGGTTTTGTTTTTTGGATGTGGATACTTTGTGGATATTTTGGTCGTTTTTACTTTCATTAGTTTCTGATGATTGATCTTTAATGAAAGTTTGAAATTTGAGTTTTCAAGAAATGTCTCTCCAATTCAGGGGGAAGACTTCTTAGATTAAGACAGAACAAAAGACTCGTATATTGAGTAGTGTTGTTGTAAACTCGGTATGCCATGCTTTCTTTTTCTTTCTGTCTCTTTAAGTGGTTTTGACAATATCAAAAAGGGGGAAATTGTTAGGAACTAAGGCTTAGTTTCCTTCCTAATTTAATATTTTGATATGTCAAAACCCACTTTAGTTGGTTTTTCAATTTCTAGAGTTCTAAAACTATAATCCTTGTATAGGATAAATCGAGTTGTAATAGAACTTAGTGGCTGAAGATCGAGCATAGGAAATGCTCGAGAACTGAAGAAGTGTACGCCTTGAAACTTGGTTTTCACCAAGTATGGCCTTGACCAAGACTGAGTTTGGGTACTCAGTATAGGGTTTTCAATACTGACTAGGAGAAGTCATTATGAGGGTTTTTCCGTACTGACTAGGAGAAGTCAGTTGATGCGGCTAAAAGTTCAATCAAATTAAACTCCTAGCTACACAAGAATAAAATTTGTCAAATCCAGGTCCTTCTTCCCTTCGCCTGCTAGATTACCGAGATACTATAGCAAAGTCTTATAGCTAGGCAAAATAGAATCGTTGAGTGATTTCTATCAACTAGGCAATCAATTTAAACCTATGCTAACAACATATAACAAACAATGAATTAAATCAACAAACAACATTCAACCAATTCTCTCCACACCTTAGTAAACCAACACAAGCAAATACTCAAATGAGGTAGATAGGATGTTGAAATAAACGTAGATTTAATCCAATTAGGTTAATCATTGATGTAAACACATTTTAATCCCTAGGAGATTGAGCAATCGACCCTACACTCGTTAACCCCTTGTCACGGCGAGCTAACGGTTGATGATGCTAAGACTCGCAAACAGCTACGTTATTAAGCCCTAGACCACTCCAAATAGAACGTCAATTATTGCCCTACGACCTAGCACCGCACATGGATTGGAACTAAAATCGTATGAATCTACACTATTCACGACGATTCCGCCCGCGTGTTGGCTGCAGCGTTCACGTCAACTACCTCCTAAGTTGGCTATTACCTACACCTAAGAGGTAAGGATCAAGTTCTAGTGCAATTCAAGCTCTCAAAGGAAAGTAAACAAATAATTATCAAACTTAATTTTCATGCATCCTTGTTCAAATCAACATCCAAATTGAATTAGAACATCATACCTCTCAATTGTAACAATACAAAGTTGAAATCTAATACATCCATTACAATTGATAAGTAGAAAATGAAATCTTCCCCAATTGGATTTGCTAGGTCTTGATCTACCCCCTTGGATCTTCAATTCTCCTCCTAGGATTGATGATTTAGCTCCTTGATAGGTTTTGGAAGAGATGGAAATGGAATCGTAGAGAGAATTTAGGAGGTGGTTATTTAATGTTATGAAAAGTTATGAAAATAACCATTTTTCCCCCTTTTATAATAAGCAAACAGGGCCTCGGATCGCCCGGTCGAAGTATGGCTCGCCCGGTCGAAGCTGGAAACTGCCAAATGCTAAAAATTGCCAAATGCTGAAAATCACGTTCTGGCTCGACCGGTCGGATTTGGCTCGACCGATCCAACTCTCTGTTGGCTTGTCTCGGCCGGTCCTGCTTGGCTCGGCCGGTCGAGCTCTCTGTCAGCTTGGCTCGGCCGGTCCATCTCCGCTTGGCCGGTCGACGCCTCCAAACTCCAAACTCGTGCGATTTTCCTCCAAAACTCCACCAAAAATGCTAGTTTATGCTCAAAACCTATCCTACAACATTCAAACACAAAAACACAATAAAAGAACAACAAAAACATATGATATGAGAGTAAAATGGCTGCAAACATGCACGCTCACACATAAAAAAATAGGTCATTTTACGCACATATCATCAGTATGAGAGTGTTTCCATACTGACTATGGGAAGTCAGTATGAGGAATTTTCCATACTAACTAGGAGAAGTCAGTTTGAGGGCGTTTTCATACTGAATATGTGAAATTAGTATGAGGGTCAGCCATACTGACTATGGGAAGTTATTATTAGGGCTAGCTATACTGACTATGGCAAGTCAGTATAAGAGCATCTACCTTCAAAGCACGACCAATTCGAATACATCGAAGCTTGGTCAGTCTTCGGCATATTCATGCGTAAGTAAAAGTCAGTACGAGGATATCCAAACTTGAATTCCTTAGGTTAAAACTTAGTCTGACGTAAAGTTAGTGTATAGTACACTAACACATCAGAGGAAAGCAGAGCAGAGCAAATCTATATTATGGGCTATGATTGGACGACATTTTTCGTGAGTCTAATGACTGGATTTATGTGTCTAATAGGTAAAATTTCAAAATGCTCGAGGGTTCCTCTATAAATAGGTCTGCCCCAACCTTAAACGGTTAATGATTCCATCTCTACAAAGAGCATATATCTAAGCCATTTCTCTGCTAAAACTCTCTGAGTTTCTGTGTTTTCTAACACGAGACTTGAGTTCCTGACTCAAGTTATTACTCCGTGCTACACTCTCTTAGCACGAGGCTGAAGCTATTCGTTGGTGAATATATCTTTCCAAGATATATTCATAGCAATCAATTTCCTACTCTGGGATTCTGATTCTCACGGGCTTTTGCCAACCACCTGAGTTCTGGGAAGAAGAGTAAACATCCAACCACAAGAAAGAAGGCTGCGGGATGTCGTCCTCACTTCAACCTGAAGACCAAGCATACAAGGAGTTCCTAGGCAAGTGACCACAGCAGGTCGAACGATGGAGTGCCAACGGGTTGTGCGTAGATCGTAAGGAGGCTTGTATTTACTTAGTGATTTATCCAGACCAAGGGTCTGAACAGTGGATGAAGGATATTTAGATCTGAACCATTATAAAATATTTTGTGTTCTTTACTCCTTTCATTTATATTTCTATCTTGTTTAGTTTCGTAAACTGATTTTCAAAATCTTCAATACTTATCCAAGTATTGAAGCGTATATACTGTGAAACTTACTTAATAACGACAGACCTAAGCTTAACGTTTTTCAAGTACCCTAAACTAAGTTCTATCGTTTAGGAGAACAAGTGCAAGTTATTTTATTTCTACTTCTGCTGCATATATTCGTACTCTGATTTCAGGACCAACACATAATCTAATGAAAACCACAAACGCATCAACAAAATAATTAAAAAAAAGTTAAAATGTTAGAAGTTGTAGCAACCATGGTTGCTTGAAGAGGCAACCCCAACCCGTGGTCCCATAGCCCACTATCGTTTTTTGAGTTTTTTATTGTTCAACCAATTAAATCAAAACATGTGTTGCATTTCTATTAGTTAACTAATTTTATTTAAATACTATATAAAAATTGCTATATCTATTAAATAATTAAATAAATAAATAAATAATATATCAAAATTCATAATTCTTATTCTCTACAAATAAAAACTAATTTATATTTATATATATATATATATATATATATTATATTATATTGTATTAAGATTTGTGGTTTAGTTCCATGTAAGTGTCTTGTTTTAACCAATCTTGGTATAATCTAATCAATGTAATTTATTTTCATTTAATAATTTTACAATTTATAATTTTATTATTTTAATTAAAACTAGTAATTTATATATCGTATTACTTTAATTATAACTATTAATTTTATTTTTTTATTATTTTAATTATAACTATTAATTTTAATCTTGAAGCTAAAATTAGATAAAAAATTATATATAATATTGTGATTGGATGATTGGGTGGTTGCTGATAAAGTAAGTAAAATTGTTTGGGTTGGGTTGAGACCACCTCTAGTAGTGACATTTTGGTA
This sequence comes from Plectranthus barbatus, assembly GCA_026898455.1. Classification (NCBI taxonomy): domain Eukaryota; kingdom Viridiplantae; phylum Streptophyta; class Magnoliopsida; order Lamiales; family Lamiaceae; genus Plectranthus; species Plectranthus barbatus. The sequence continues at coordinate 125,454 of JAPKLW010001143.1, read as the reverse complement.
ATGTCATAGAATATGACAAAAATTTATTTCATAAAAAAAAATTGCTACAGGAGATAACACCACTCGGCTGCACCATCTTTGAGCATTCATTCTCATTCTGCCATTTGGCAGCATGTGATTGGGTGCTCAAATTTTTTTTTTGATAATAAGTGATTTCATGTATATTATTAATAAATATTTAAAAATAATAATAATAAGTTATATCAAAATTCATATTTTTTTCTCTATAAAATGAGCCTAATATTCATATATTTTCATTCACAAACTCAACTTCTATTTTCTCTAGTATTTCTTCCTTCTAATATCTAGTTATGAATCCAAATGATCCTAATTACTTCTCCGTTTCCAAAATTATCCAAGCCAATAAGATTATCCTATCTCCCAAAACTATTCAAACTACCAAAATTCGCAACAATTACCAAATTCCGAATATCAAAATTTTCCTTTCTCCCCCAATTTCAATCAAATTCAAACCTCTCAAGATGTTTAATGTCCTAGTAACAAAACTCCGAAAGAATTATAAATAATACATATTGAAATATTAATATAAAAAATTATATAATTTAGGTTGGATGAATGACATTGCTAGAGTAGAAATTAAGTTGGGTTGTAGGTTGTGTAGGTGGAAGAGAGAGAAAATAATATTTTATTGTTAGGCTGGATTGTGTTAGTTGTTTGTAGAGATAGTCTAAGATAATATTGATGATGTGAAAGAGAGAGAAATTAACTAAATATTGAAGTGGTTGAATGATTTTAATGGTTGCTGTTAATTTCTCTCACTTCCACATCATCAATTATTACTCCAACCAAACCACAATATTTTTGAAAAGTTTATCCGTGACCACCCAATCACATTATATATATAATTATTTTATTCAATTTTATTTACTTTTAAAATAAAAACACAATTTGTAAGTAAATTTAAAATATATATAACTTATAAAGTGATTAGTAAAATAAAATTGACATAGATTACATAACATTTATTTAAAAAAACTCTATTCAAATAATATATTTATCAGCTAGTTGAAATAAAATTATGTTATAGATTAATGCAATAAAAATGAATTGCAGAGAATCCAATATATATATTGTTAGGTGTTGATGTAGAAATCCCACCTTTAAAATTAATGTTTTGATGTGTCAAAACTGTGTACCAAAGTCTAGGTCTTAGAGTTATTACCTCATGTAATCCTAGTATAGGATGATCGAGTTGTAATAGTCTAGGAGAAGAGAACGATCAAAACTGTGGAACAGTTTTGAAGAAGAAGCAGTCCAGACGAGATAACTGTCAAGTATAAAGGACAAGAAAAACAGAGTAGAGTAACGGATGCGAAAAACTGTGCAGACAGTTTTTCACCTGTCGAGATTTGGATATCAAAGAAAACTGTAGATACAGTTTTCATAAAGAAACTATCGAGAGGCGCTCACAATTTCAGACCAGGAAAGTCTCACGTCAAGGAATGCGTGAACATCAAGATGCCAATAAGTCGTAGAAGAACATTAAAGAAGTCAATGATAAGAGACGAATAGACACTCAATTACGACTGGCGTACAACGTTGTTCGGCGTCTGACACATCAAGTACAAATTGCCCTGCAAAAAGCAGGACAGTGTCTCAGAAAAAGGTAGAGGAGCAGGTCTACTTTACAGAGAAGGATGGACTCTGATTGGACATCCTTCAAAATGTCTCTACTGCCTATTTTCATATCTCCAACTATAAATAGCAGGAAGATAAGAGAAAACACACGATTTCAACACATAAATCCTTGTCGTCACTCTGCCGAATTAAAAGCTCAAGCATTAAACGCTCTCAAGCGAGAAGGCATTAACTTTGTGGTTCATTTATTGAACACGAGGTATTATTGCTTAAGGAATCTCTCGAGATTCACCGTGTGACCTTCTGTACACGAGGATTAAGTCTTTTGACTTAATCTACTCTCTTGGTGTTCTTACTTTTCAAGTGAGAACACAACAACCTGATTTTCTAAGGAAGAGAAGGTTATTACGGGCAACTGCCAACCAACATACGTTCTAGGAAGAGCTCAACCATCCAACCTACCGGAGAAGGAAAAGGGAGGTTTAACCTTAGTTCAACTCTGACGACTGCCAGTTCCAAGGAGATTTCGAGGAGTTGACTGGCTTCGAGGAACTAAAGGAGTGAAGAACAACAGCCTGGGCGAGTGATCCATTCTGCTGTGGACGGAGGTCTCTACAGCATTTGGCAATAGATCGTGAGGATTGTATCTTCTTTACTTAGTGAATTTCCAGATCAAATATCCGAAGAGTGGATGTAGGACTTAAGGCTCCAAACCACTATAAATATCCTGCCTCATTTACAGTTTTATTTACTATACGCATTACACAGTTTTCAATTGTATCTTGAAACCTTCAACACTTTTCTGAAAGTGTTGAAGTCTATAACTGATAAACACTCATTTTGTGCATTTTGCTAATGTGAATCGGCTAACAATTTGCCCTAGATTATATCGTTAAGTGATACTTTTGTGCCGTTTTCATATTCTTTTAGAAAATTTTACGTTTGGTTTGGTTTTGGGTTGTTTATGCAGGTTTCACGCACAATTGAGCCATTTACAGGATATGACTGAGTACCATGGAGCCAATCGATGTTCGATTGAATAAGGAAGAGGAAGAAATGAGAAAAGACCGACCCCAAATACGTTTTAGGCCAAAATTCAATAGAAACCCGTACCGAAAGCAGTTAATGTTCAAAGAAGCAGTCACGAATTCCTCCACACATGGAACTCAAGCTAATGGAGCATGGAAATATATAGATTTTTGAGTTAGCTTTCCTATGCAACTGGAATCGGGTCAATCGGAGTTCGGGAGCGAAAGTTATAGCCAAAACCGTGAGACTGCGCAGAAGGGCAAGGTTCGTGACAGGAACGGCGACCCAAATACATAAACGGCGTTCGCCGATATTGCAGTTGGGTCGCCGTTTCCGTGTTTTCTCAAGAATTTGGTGCGGCGCTGAGATGACGACCCGGGCACACGATTGGTGGTCGCCATCATCGCTTTATGGGTCGTCGATCGTGACTTTTTGGGCGAAAATTGATCCGAGTCCCATATCTTTTTGGGTTTGAAGAAGATAAGTATAAATAGAGGCTTCCAAGACTAAAAAACGACCCTTCCTGATTATTTTAGAGTTTTTAGAGTTGGAGAAAGCCAGAACGGAGCAGAATCTGAAGAACGAAGATTGAAGACTTGGGATTGAAGACCTCGGGTTTTGGTTTCCATGTTTTTCGATTTAATGACTCTTTACTTCTTTGTTTTTGTGGAATTTAGCATGATTGGCTAAATCCATATTGGATTCTAGGGTTTTGAAACTTGATGATTTTTATATAAATGTTTATTTAATTTGATTTTCCTTTTCCATGCGCATTTTGATTGTCCTGAGTTTTAAATTAATTGCTCTATATTGGTCATTGATGGTGATTTGATTGGTATTTCTTGAACTGAGAAGTCTAGGTTTATCAATAAGTTGCAGGACAATTAGATTTGATAAATCGAATGTCCGAGAGGAATTTGAGTTATTAAAGGGTTTTAAAATCTTTTGTTTTAATCAAGAGTAGAATTCCTTCTGCGCGTTCAAGAGGAGTCATTGGGATTTATATTTCCATGTTATGGTTTAGAGTTCGAGAGAATCGCCTGATATCATATTCGTGATTAACCCATGTGTTTGGAAATTAAATTGGAATTGGATTGAGTAAACTGTTTGCATAATTATTTATCATAGTGGATTGCCCTGGAATCCTATTTTCTCCATGTTTTCTAAAACCTTTTCTTTTACTTATCTTTTTAAATATTGTGTTTCAATATTGCCTAGCTTAAATAAACAAAACTCTTTTACCGATGTGTCTAGATAGTAGCAAGGTATCTACGTTTTAGTGCTTGATTGTATTTCGAGCCTGCAATCCTTGAGATCGATAATTTATTACTTGCCAGCTGCAGTGGTCTGTACACTTGCAATTTTAGCGTGTTGAAAAATACGCTACAAATAACTGTTAACTGTTCATAACTGTAAAACTGGTAACCTAAACTGCTGGCTAACACAAATTGTTGTTTTTAAAACTTTCAGATAAAAACTGAGTTAAAATTGAAACTGAATTGCGTGCGTTTTATAGTGCAATTAATTGTCTTAATACTTCCGTTGCACATCATACGTACTCTGATCTGAAAACAACAACTGGTATCAAAGCGAGGTTGGTCTTTCTAGACTGTCCTGCTTTGAGTCGCTTAAGACCGGATCCGTACTTCTTTGCACTCTAATTGTTTGTTAAGTGTGATTAGCGAACAGGTTATATCTAGATAATGATGAGTTATCCTAGTCTTCCCAAGTACAACCTTGAGAAGTTCGAAGTATGGAAGAAGAGATGTCTCATTCAACTGAAAGCGCAGCATCCATACATGGATGAAGTCCTGAAGAATGGACCTCTGAAGATCCAGCTTCCTAAAGTCCACCTCGCAGAAGCAGATGGTCCAGGCGGTGTCGAAATGATAGACAAACCACTGGAGGATTGGACACTTGAAGACAAGAAACGTCATCATGTTGATCTCATCGCACAAGAAATGATCATACAATCCCTTCCAGAATCTCTCATGGACGCAGCCTTAGAAAACAACACTGCCAAAGAACTTTGGGATTGGATCAACGAGCTCATTAGAGAAACAGAAGCGATAAAATGCAATCAGAAGCAGGTCGTTGTTGAAAAATATGAAACCTTCCAGATAATACCTGGCAAAACAATCAAATCGATGGAAGCAAGGTTTAATGCCATTGTCTGCGAAATGAAGAATCTTGGAAGAGAAGAAAAGGTGGCTGATATGAATGCCAAAATTCTTTCAAGACAGTTGAAGGAAGACTAGTTTGTCAAAACCTCTAGTTTGAACCCCACGAATCTCTCGAAAATGGCAACCAAAGAGCTGTTAGCCGAACTCCAAGCCCATGCATGGGATATTCAGATGGTGAACAGGAATGAAGCTGTTAGAACCCCAAATTCAGCAGCTGATGGTGACGCAGCACTTTTCGTTAAGAGAGACTTCCAAAGGCAATCAAAAAGGCCAGTTCACTTTGAGAAAAATGCCTATCAATCCTCACCAGCGAAAGATGCCTCCAACTCAGTTCAGAAGAAGGAAACTGAACTATCAGTCGCCAAACTGGAGGAACAGATGAGGAACCTGGCCGTACTTCTCGAGAAGGCAAAAGGAAAAGAAAAAGAAGCTCATTCCAGTGAGCAAAGATTCACAAAGAGAGAGCCACGCACATGCTACGAATGCTACTCTCCAGATCATCTGAAGTACGAATGCCCTCTAGTTTCTCAGGATGAGAGAGACAGACTGACGAAGGTGTTTGAAAGGAGAGCATCCAAAGCTGTTGCCCAAGCAATGCTCACAAGAGCTGAAGTGCCGGACATACCCGACCATGATGATGGCTACTACACGTCTGAGGATGAAAATGATGAGGAAGTATTCCTTGCCTTCATGGCGGCCATTGATGGAGATGTTACCGATGGAGAAGACAGTGTTTCAAACCGCAAAATAGTGGTAACAACTAATCTTCCCTCATCTAGTGCATCTACATGTTTTGAAGTTAATTCTGAACCCTGTCATTCAAGTTCAGAGGACGTTTTGCTTGAAAATATTGTAAAAGAATTTGAAAATTTTCATGAGATTGAAGATACATTAATTAGTGAAAATGCCTCACTGAAATCAAAAATTTCGGTTTTGACCGATGAAGTCAAAAGAACGAGGTCACTCAGTGAGGAACTAGAATATCTAAAGGAAAAACATTTTAAACTTCTTAAAGATTTTGAAAATGTTTCAAAAGAGTGTGATTCCTTAAAAATACTTGAGCCTATTAAGTGTGATTGTTCATTTAAAAAGAGCTCAAGAAAATTGAAAGAGATTTTGAATGCTCAAAAACCATCATCCGAAAAATTCGGAGTTGGATTTATGGAGTGTCATAATGAAAAGAAAGTTTTAAGCAATCATGCATCCATTTCAGGAACTAAGAAAACATACTTAGGCTTTGTTAAGGAAAAACTCAGTTCAGGCACTATGTTGGAGAAAGGAAAGGTCAATTCCAAAAATCCAGTTAAGCAAAATGTCAAGACCAAATGTTGGTCGAAAACTGACCCGAAACTAGCACCTCAACAGAGAGCTAACACAGTTCGTAAACTGTACAAGCAAACTGTCGAGAGGAAAACTGACCTTCCCTCTAAACTGGATAAGGGTAATATTCCTTATGCAAGGAATCCAGTTTTACCAACAAGAACGACTAAGCAACATGTAAATGTTCCAAGGAAGTCAGTTAGACAACCAGATAATAATCCAAGAAGTTATGATAGAACTCAAGTTCATTATAACAAATATCCGAATAGGAGGAACACCTATTTGAGACCAGAGTTGAGACAGTTTTACACTCAAAAAATTGACATGGCTATTCACCCGAGAACAGTTTCTCGAGACTCCTTCCAGAACCATCATTTCAGGAAGAATTCACACACCACAACCTTTCACAACATGCATTCAAACAGCACATATTATTTTAGAAGAAAGGTTGATCAATCACCAAAGACTGATTTAGTTTCATGAACTGTAAGAGTGAAAAAGGTGTGGATACCAAAAGGTTGGATCCACATGACTGACTTTGCAGGACCCGAAAGGATACGAGGACCTAAATAAATTTTATGTCCTGCAGGGACCGAGTTCTCAAAAGAAGGCAAAATCATGGATATTAGACAGTGGATGCTCGGCTCACATGATAGGAGAAAAGGATCTAGTCAAGAATATTGTGACGTACGAAGGAGCATCGGTCACTTTTGGGAACAAGGCCAAGGGACAAGTGATTGGAAAAAGATGCGTGGAGCACAATGAAATCATCATTCAAAATGTGTCCTTGGTCACCAATCTGAAGCACAATCTTCTAAGTATAAGCCAACCGAGTGAGATTGGCTATATAATCAGTTTTGAAGAATCAGAATGCCACATTATAGACAAGGTGACTCACAAGACCATAATAAGAGGAATCAGAAGAGGAGGTCTTTATATTGTCGATTGGACCAGTGGAGAAAAGGGAACCTGCCTCCTTGCGCACAGTTCCTCAGCAGGTGTTAATTGGTTGTGGCACAAAAGACTAAGTCATCTGAACTTCAACTCGATCAGACATCTGGCAAAGAATAATCTAGTTGAAGGACTGCCACAGAAGAAGTTCCAAAAAGAAGGAGTCTGTAAAGCTTGCTAGCTCGAAAAACAGATAAGAGCCTCCTTCAAGAACAGACCAGTTACAGCTAGCACTGAACGGATCTTAGAACTGCTCCACGTGGATTTTTTTGGTCCAGTTACCCCACCCACAATTGGAAGAAGAAGATATACATTAGTGGTGGTTGATGACTACTCAAGATATATGTGGGTGGTGCTGCTCAAACCCAAAGAAGAAGTTAAAATTCAACTACCTGAACTGATTACCCGTCTTCAGAATGACAAAGGAGTGACAGTTAATAGGATAAGGTCTGATAATGGGACAGAGTTTTGTAATGGACCTCTTATGGACTTCAGCACTGAAATTGGGATCGGGCATGAGAAGTCTACTCCAAGAACTCCTCAACAAAATGGTACAGAACACTCAAAGAAGCAGTAAGAACCATGATGGCCGAGACCGACCTTGGAAAAGGATTTTGGGGAGAAGCCTTGATGACAACTTGCTACACGCAAAATAGAAGTGCATTCAACACGCGGCTGCACAAGACTCCTACGAGATCTATAATGGTCGTAAGCCTTCTATAGCCCATCTTCGTACTTTCGGTTCTCCATGTTATATTCACAATAATGAGAAGTTCAAATTGAATACTTTCAGCCCGAAGGCTGATGAAGGGGTGTTCCTCGGGTATGGACATCCTTCATATAAGGGATATAGGGTATTCAATAAGACAACCCAGCTTGTGAAAATAACATGCCATGTTGTTTTTTATGAAGCTACTCTAGTGTGCATGACACTTCAAGAACTGGGTCTGGAAAATCATGACATCAAGGATGTCAATGAGGAACCTAGAAATGATCTTGATCATAATCAAATAGTTCATCTGACTAGATCTATGAATGATATCTTCGAGACTCCAGTCGCCTCGGCTGAACCCCAAGCAGTCCAGAGGGCCAATGATGCTAATGTTATTGCTGAGGCCTTAAAGTTCATTAATATCGAAGAATCAAGTGAAAAGAAGCCCCCTGAGATTAATGCAAAAGTTTTGGAAGTGGAGCAAGCTGATGCGAAGGAAATGAACCTTGAGGCCACTAAGGAAGCAGACTCAACTGACGAGCCAACTGCAATTCAGAACCCAGATGCATATCAGAATGCTTTTCCAAAACAAAGAGATGAAGAAGTTCCAGAACAAGGTGATAAAGAAGTTCATAAACAAAGAGAAAGAATAGTTCTAGAACAAGAAGGCGAAGCAGTTCCAGAACTTAGAAGTGAACCATCTCACGAGGAACATCCTGCAGCTTCTGAGAATCCAGCTACTACTGCTGAATCCGTACATGTAAAGAAGCCTAGTTGGCTAAGAGATCATCCCACAGAAGCCATCCTGGATGATATTGGAAATCCTGTTCGAACTAGACAAGGCACCGCATTGATGTCTTGCTTCTTATCTCAGATTGAGCCTGTGAAGATTGCAGAAGCTCTTCAATCAACGGACTGGATAAAGCGATGCAGGAAGAGCTAAATGAGTTCACTCGCAACAATGTGTGGTATCTAGTGGATCAACCTACACATCAGTCCGTGATTGGTACCAAGTGGGTCTTCAGAAATAAAAGAGATGAGACTGGTACCATCGTTCAAAACAAAGCAAGACTGGTTGCTAAGGGGTATGCACAATGCGAATGGATAGACTTTGATGAGACATTCGTGCTAATTGCCACACTGGAAGCTATTTTTCTATTCTTGGCATATGCAGCTTACCACAACTTCACAGTTCTTCAGATGGATGTGAAGAATGCCTTCCTTAATGGTGAATTAAAGGAAGAGGTCTACGCCAAACAACCCCCAGGTTTCGAGCAAGGAAACCAAGTCTACAAGTTGAGGAAAGCCTTATATGGATTGAAGCAAGCACCTAGAACATAGTATGAAACTCTCTCACAGTTTCTGCTCAAAGGTGGATTTGAAAAGGGTGTTATCGACCGAACGTTGTTTAAGATAAAGGATGGAGATGACATCCAACTTGTTTAGATCTATGTAGACAACATCATCTTTGGCAGCAAGAACACCAAGTTATGCAAAAAGTTTGCCCAGTTAATGCAGAATAAATTTCAGATGAGTATGATGTGCAAGATGACATACTTTCTTGGTTTGCAAGTTGATTAGTCTAACAAAGGGATTTTTATAAGTCAGAAGAAGTACACTTAAGACCTAATCAACAAATTATGTCCGGAGAAGACAAAGTCACTAAGGATTCTTATGAGCACCAATTCTCAGATCGCTCTCGATGAAGAAGGAGTACCTATCGATCCAACTGCTTATGGAGGAATAATTGGGTCTCTACTGTATCTAAGTGCTATTCAACCCGATATATCTTATGTTGTGGGAGTATGTGCAAGATTCCAGGCGAATCCTAAGAAGTCCCACATGAAAGCGGCAAAGAGAGTCATGAGATATCTTAAGAAAACTGAGTCCCTAGGTATCTGGTATCCCAAAACTGATGGAATCATGCTGAATGGATTCTCTGATTCAGATTTTAGAGGCTGCAGAATTGACAGAAAGAGCACAAGTGGAACCTGTCAGTTTTTAGGTCATAAAGTGATTAGCTGGTTCAGCAAGAAGCAGCATTCCGTGGCTACGTCGACCACTGAGGCGAAATATGTGGCAGCAGCCAGCTGTTGTGCTCAAGTGCTTTGGATAAAGCAACAGCTTAAGTATTATGGAATAGACACTGGATGTGTTCCTAAATTTGAAGGAAATCGATTACCTATGCTCCGGTGAGAAATTTTATGATAAGTTGCACAAAGAAAAGCTTATACAGTTTCTGGGTTTATACCCTCATAAGTTCAAGCCTCACATCGTCGCTGAATTCTTTGTGAATGCGATTGTTGACAAAGATGGAAAATCTTTCAAAACCAAGGTCAATAAGGTTCCAATGATTATCAATGCCGATACCATTGCCAATTTTTTTCCATCTACCCAACACTGGTGAACACATTGCCAGTTACCTAAAGAATGATGATGAGGCACGGCAGAGACATTGGAAGGTCTGGAAGAAGTCAGAGCATAAAGACAAATCCCATCTAAAGGGTTTCCAAATTGAAGCCATTTTACAAGACTCTAAGTGAGGTAGCACTTAGAATGATCTACTGCGGTGCAGGATCCTATTTGGAACATAGTCAGCCCAAGTATGATGTTATGATGGTGTAGGATGATGGACCAGGTGGGAACTAGGCTGAATTTATTTTTGGTCGTACTCTTGAGAATGTCAGAAAGAATGAGACCATTCGGGAAACCAACAGATTCAAGTCCGGTGTTGGTTTTAGGCTGAAAATCAGTTACCTAATCGAGCAATTGATAGGTCTTAGGGAAGAAGGGGAATACCTAGTTTCAACTAATTTCCTATCAAAGAGATAAGGTTTACTATACTGCAGCAGAAGGAGATGATCGTGAATATTGTTGGGATTATATACTGAAAACATATATGATTAAGTGTTTTGTACATTGTTCTTCATATATGTTGCTGCAACAATGCTCGCTGTCTGATGAAACAAACATACAACGAACCATAATATCCTATTATCTCGCCTATAGGGATGACCATATGGTGTTTAGGAGATCACAGAGGATCATATGAGTTGTTTGACCTAGCAAGATATAAACAGTATCACAGCTGAGACAGTCCCTGGATAGGCTGTTGGTCTAAGCTGTGGCACATCGGTTCATAAGTAGGCTTATCCTAGCTACTTGATGTGTCGGTACATGGTTATGTATTGATGGGATCAACAGTGGGATGTGCCATTCTCATTGACATACGAATGAGCCAGATCCCTAACATACTTCCTATGATCTTAAACCTAACTAAAGGATAAGGGGCACACACAGATTGACCACACTTTGATTTACTAGAGTGGCGAGTCTTACATGTACTCTAATACTTGTATTTTGGGTGTTGGCAATTTGTGTGTGGCCTGCTTAGTCTGGACGTTTAGGTAAGCATATCCGTTTCAGGATGGTGACATTCCCTGAGGAGCTCACAAGGTTCATTATGCTAAACCCTGCAGGTTGAATTATTTAATTCAAGCATAAGTGAAAAGGAGTGAGTGGTATTACTCAGGAAATAAGATATTAATTAATTCTGGCTGATTGTCATAAGCCAAATTAATTAATGAATGTCCAAAACCTTAAATATGTGGATCATGTTAGTTTGGTGCAACCCGTTCCTAATAACGTGGTAATAAAGGGGCGAGTCAGCATTTTTACCGTGGTGAAGGTTAAAACAATGTTTTATTAATTAATTATGTTCTGGGTTGTACAAGGAAGGATTAATTAATAAAGAGGGCCCACTCTATTATTTGCATCTGGCCCATGAACTGCTCACGGCCCATTAGGGTTAGGGTTTCTCAAAACCCTAACACTATATATAAGCCTTCTCTCCATCATATCAAGTTAGACTTTTCAGTATATTAAAAAAGAGGGAGAGAACGGAGGCGGCTAATCAGAAAGAGAAATTGATCGATTTCTCCAGATCTCGGATTCAACTTTGTAGATAATCCTCACCAGATTTCCAAGGAGCAAGGGAACAGATTAGAAGATCAGATCTGTAGGAACAACTATCCATCGCCGGCGTTCTATCTCAGATCTAAGGTTATTTCATCGTTATTGGCTCCGATCTAGATCTGTAGATCAAACGGTGAAATCAGGCATTCTCTAAATCCATCCTCTGTAATTAATTTTGTAGGAGCATGCATAGGATCGCATGGTTTATTTAATTGAAATTTGTTCCTAGTATCCTAAGAACGATCCTTGGCAAGAAATTCATTAATGGCAACTCATGTTGTCCATCATAGACTCAAACCCTACAATTGGTATCAGAGCCAGGTTCATGTTCTTAGGCTCTATCTTGGATAAATTGAAATTAAATAAATATGTATGTTCATGGATGGATTTAAATTGTCGTGGATGTTTTTGTTCTCGTGGCCTTCTCGTTTTTGGATCTATTTTTCACCACAAGAAAATCTGTGGTTAGATTTAATAGGGAAAATCATGTAATAGATCTAGATCTATTTTTGTATTTTCTATTTTTTTAAATCTGTAAAATTGAGATCCGGAAGAATTGAAAAATGAAGAACAAAGAAAAGCAACAAGAATTAGAACTCGCCGGCGGCGGCGACCACGGCGGCGTTACAGGAGGGTGGCGGCGGCGGCAGAAACCCTAGGGTTTCTGCCGTGGCTGGGCCGCGCCCAGATTTTTGGTTGTTGCTGCTTGTCTTCCAGGTGAGCCCTCGGTCCGGCGTGGGCAGCGCGAGCAGGTCGACGGCAATAGCAGGCGGCGAAGGGGTTGCGCAGGCCGGTGGTGGCGCGCGGGCTTGCCCGTCGCACGCGCGCGTGAACGGCTCATGCGCTTCCTCTTCTCCTGGTGTGTGGCGCTGTCCTGGTTCGCGCAGACGTCGGTAGCAGCTCCAGCGATGCTGCGGTTGGTCAGCGGCCATGGCGGACGGTGCGATGGGGCTGGCAGGCTACTGGGTCGTCGGCAGGAGGCGCGCGTGATGCCTGCGCGCGCGCGGCAGTTGCAGTGGCTACAGCTGCTTCTGGTTCGCGTGGGTGCTCCGGCGGTGATTCCTGCTGCGATGGCCGGAGGTGGTTGCTTTGTGGCCGGGCTGCTGGCGACGAAGGCTGAGCGCGAGCGACAGGCTAGTTGCAAACGCCGGCGGTCCATGGCGGCGGCTGTTGTGCGGCTAGGGTTTGCAAACCCTAGGTTTTGGCCGCCCGGGCCGTAACTCGGGTCCGTCAGCCCGGAGGCGGCCCGCAAGTCTGAAAATTAGGGTTTGGCTGCTGTTTGGGCCAGAAACCCTAATTTGAAGCCCAATGTTGTTTTCCCAATTCAAATCAGATTTCAAGTCCAACGGAGGCCCAGTTTGACGATCTGTATTGCAATTAAATCTTGTAATAGTTAGATTTAATTATTTTTCATTTGTAATCGCATCTGAGTGGCCACGAGAAATTTTATTTGTTTATTTAATTATTTCTCGTATTGATGTGATTTATTATGTGCGCACTAGTAAATAATAGGAAGCATGTTTATTTGCATTAATTATTTACTGTTTAAGCATGTTGTAATTTTAAATTATCAAGCATGCTTTATGTGATTTATTTTGTGTTTTAAATTGTGTCTATAAATTTCGGAATCATATTAATTTATGATGGAATTTTAGATATGACATAATTTATGGCAACATAAAATAATGTGTGCGCATGAAACCTTTAGAATTAAAAATATTAAGCTGGATTTTGGTTCTTTTTCTAACCAAGATCATTAGACCTCCACAAATACGACTTCTCATTAGAAGTGGGGCATCTCGAAGCGTAAACGTCTACTCAAGTAGCTTGCGTTAGAGGTCCCTCACCGGTTCTAGTGCGATGAGGTTTCTAAATAAAACATTTAGTTTAAGATGAGAAGTGGGAGCCTCTGAGCAAACGTCTACTCAAGTAGCTTGCATTGAGACAACTTTCACCAATCTAAGAGTAAACTAAATGAGATAACAAAGGATGTAAGGGGCATGCGGTATGGGGTCTAGTACTATGCTAAATCGCCCTAAACATCCGGAGTTAGGCTTGTGGTTATTTTGGCTTAGATGTTGCCTGGAGCACAACTCATGAATGAGATCCCTGCTACGGATAGGTAACATGGTCTTAAGATCTCCAATATTAATTTCTTTTGCTTAAGATACCTGGCATGTTAAGAAATTAAAGGACCTATTTTGGTCTGGTTGAGCGTTTGCCGTAAACGTGTACTCAAGTAGCTTGCGGTAAATTAGCTTGGGCAATTGGAGGAAGCAAATTGCATTGTTTTATCTAAAGGTTCTATGCATATTTGTTTCAATTGTTCGTAGTATGTGCTTACTTTAATTCGCTTATTTGTTTTCCGATATGTCTATGAATAATGTCATTAATATCCTCGCTCAAAATCCTCTCAATGGTCCAAATTTCCTTGAATGGAAACATAATTTGGATTATATTCTTGTTGCGGAAGAACACAAGTTTGTCCTTACTAATCCTTGTCCGTCAGTCCCAGCTGCTGATGCTACTGTCGAGCGGCAGCAGTCTTACAATAAGTGGATCAAGTCTAATAATGTAGTGAAATGCTACATGATGACCACTATGAGTAAGGAACTGCAGCTGCAGCATTAGCATTATGATAAGGCCTGTGAGATTATGGATAATCTAGCAGCGACTTATGGGGAGACGGGCAGAACTGTCAGATTCAATCTCATGAAGGAGATTGTGAGTAAGAAAATGTCTGAAGGCAGTTCAGTGAGAGAGCATGCGGTTGCCATGACTCACCTCATGGATGAACTAACGTTGCATGGGGGTGGTATTGACGCGGAAGTCCAAGTCGATATCATACTAAACTCTCTTCCCAAGTCTTTTGAAAACTTCAGGTTGAATGTTGTGATGAACAACTCTTAATGAGTTACTCAGTGACTTGATGGCAGCACAGTCCCTGATGGAACCCGAGAAAGTAGTTTTGGTTTCTTCCGGTAGCCGGTCTGCTGCTCCTAAACGAGCAAATACTAAGAGAACGGCTAGGAACAAGAACAAGAAAACTGCTGGTGGGAACAATGGAGTTTTTGCTCCAAAGAAAAAGGCTGGGAAAGTTAAAGGAAAAGGCAAGTGTTACCGCTGTGGCAGGATAGGGCACTGGAAAGCAAATTGTCCAAGTGTTAACACCAACGGACAAGGTAAGTCATCATTTACATGTTTAGTATCAGTTTCTACTCCTTGTGAGTAGTGGTTACTATGAGTACTAAACATGTTTTGGCTGCACTATGCAGGGAATCAAGTTGATGATGCTTGAGGATGACGGGATTACCAACTCCAAGGAAGATACTAGAGATCTTCTCAAGCTGTTGGAGTTATTTGCTTTGAGTTTATATTAAAAACTCTGTTTTAAAATCAAATTTCTAAAGAGATGTTGTTTTGATAAACAATTTTCATCTATTGTCATGGATTATCAGTTAGATAGAGTTTAGTTTTTCTATCATAATGAATAACAGTGTTTTCTATTATGGATGATTGTCTCTTCATACTTGATTACATAAACTGTCAGTGTTCTAAGGTATAATTTAAAGAATCTCTATAGAGATAGGTTACATCAGTCTATGTAGTTTTAAGTAATTCATGGAATTATGGATTCAATCCAGGTATTCCTAAGAATGGTACTTATGACAACTACTTAGAGGTATAAGATGGTAGCCAGACCTTTTAATAGGCGATTGTATCTCTATAAGTTATTTCGTGTTTGCTCTGGTTTGCTGGTTTGAGTCTACTTCCGCAGTTGCCTTAACAGGCATTGATACTGTAATCATTTAAGATTTGGATATATTTATCTAGTTCACTACAAGTCTTAGTCTCTTGCTTTAATCAAGAGCGTTCAAGACTAAGGTAGAGAATGAGTTAAACAAGATCGTAAAAACATTATGATTCACTTATAATGGTATATATTAACTGATGGGGTTTTACAGTATCTGGCAGAGCAAAGGGATTGCATCCCAGTCAACTACACCTATTATCTCTCGATTGGGATAGTGTAGGTTAAAACGAAATAAGATTCTTTAAAAGTTTATAAGTTATGCCAGCTTTGCCAAATTTTTGTTTTTGGGAAGAGCGCCAAATGCAGTTGTGTGTTTGCTTAATCTAGTGTCTTCTAAATAAGTTTCAAATACCCTAGCAGATCTTAACTCTGTCAAAAGGGCAATGATGGGTAATTCGGTTGTCAAGCTGATATAGGAAACTGATTTTTTGGAAGAAAGGTTTAAGCTAGTACTGCTTTGTGGGCTATTCCAGGTAAACGAAAAAGATGGTTGCTTTGTGTATCCTAGATACAAGCAAGTTGTATGGGATGAAACCATGAATCCAAATGTGAGTTTGTTCTCTAACGTTTTAGAGAAGACAATTCAAATCCATCAGGAAATACCCCGTGGCATATTGTGCATACCTTGGAAGGTATGGTACCAATTGCACGGTCACCTGTGTAAGGTGGTAAACCACAAATTAATGCACCATTAACTGACAAAGTAAAAGGAGCATCGTTGCAGTGGGAGGTTGTCTTAACAGGCTTAATGGTACTGGTTCGTGGAAACAGTCTCTGGACTTGTTCTCAGCTTAACAAACAATATCGTACTTATCCCATAAAGCGCAACGAAGCTGTTAAGACAAAAGATGCAGTTTAATGATGTCAAGTCATGGATTCAGAAATGAATCAGTAAATGTTATGGTTGTATATCAGGATCAGTGATTGCCAAATAACTTTCCAGCTATAGGCAACTGATTGATATACAAGAAAAATGATCGAATGGTAACCAGGTATATTCGAGTGTCTAGGTTAGTGAGCAAGGTATGTTTCACAACAAGACTTTCTCACTGGTTGCAACTATTAAGTCCATTCGAATTCTTTTAACCATAACATCACATATGAATCTAACTATCTGGAAGATAGATGACGTCATCCAAATTTTATAAACGGGTACCTTGATAAAAGGTGACGACATTTGTATGCAACAACCAGATAAGTTATGTGCAGTAAAGTGAAAAGCATCATGTCTGGAAGCCAAGGAAGTTCAAGTATGAACTTAAAGGAGCTTCAAAATCATGAAACAGACATTTCGATATTGTCTATCGAGAATGAGAGTTTCATGTACCAGTTATGTGTCAGCGGAAGCGTGGTTTTCCTTGTACATTATGTACATGGTATTTTCACATTCGAAAACGGTGTGGAGATATTGTCAGGCATAAAGGATGGTTATCCGAACAGTTTCAGAAGTAGGACTTATGAAATCTTGGAACATCTTTTGAATTAAAGTCTTGTGTGGTCACAAGAAAAGGATGTTCAGGTATCTCAAGTCGCTTAAATTGATTCTGTGGTGTGTCGTTCATAGCAAGAAAGATTGTTGTCTTTCAATATTGTAAATGAACGAAGGTAGATATCTGTAATGCTATAAGCATGTTAAACAGATATCAGTTCAACTCTGGATAGGCACATTGGTTAGTGAATGAGCCTTGTGAGTTGAATGGCATCGGATATCAAGGAGGATCATAAGGAAAGGAAATCGACCTCTAACTATGTGTTGGCCTTGGAGGAGGAGTTATAGGAATCTAACATAGTAGTGTGTTGCAGATTCCGGTATGAAGGCTGAGTCTTTGACAGCTTCATTAGCTTCGCAAGAAGCAGTATAACTCCGGTGTTATCCTCTAGAGGTGTGTGTTCTGAGTTAGCCTAATAAAATCACAGAGAATTGTGATAATGTTGGTGCAATGACAAACTCAAGGGAACCCAAGACTCACAAGGTGGTGAAACACATAGGATGTGTGGTATCACATCATACGAGAAATCGTGACAAGAGGTGACGTGAATGCAGTGGGAGTGATTGACAGTATAGACACACTTAATACTTTGAAAAAGCAATGGTATTATGCTTTAAGTATAAGTGGGAGATTGTTGGGATTATATACTGAAAGCATATATGATTAAGTGTTTTGTACACTGGTCATCATATATGTTGCTGCAACAATGCTCGCTGTCTGATGAAACAAACATACAACGAACCAAAATATCCTATTATCTCGCCTATAGGGATGACCATATGGTGTGTAGGAGATCAAGGAGGATCATATGAGTCATTTGACCTAGCGAGATATAAACAGTATCACAACTGAGACAATCCCTGGATAGGCTGTCTGTCTAAGCTGCGGCACATCGGTTCATAAGTGGGCTTAACCTAGCTACTTGATGGTTCGGTACATGGTTATGTATTGATGGGATCAATAGTGGGATGTGCCATTCTCATTGACATACGAATGAGCCAGATCTCTAACATACTTTCTATGATCTTAAACCTAACTGAAGGATAAGGGGCACACACAGATTGACCACACTTTGATTTACTAGAGTGGCGAGTCTTACATGTACTCTAATACTTGTATTTTGGGTGTTGGCAATTTGTGTGTGGCCTGCTTAGTCTGGACGTTTAGGTAAGCATATCCGTTTCAGGATGGTGACATTCTCTGAGGAGCTCACAAGGTTCATTATGCTAAACCCTGCAGGTTGAATTATTTAATTCAAGCATAAGTTAAAAGGAGTGAGTGGTATTACTCAGGAAATAAGAGATTAATTAATTCTGGTTGATTGTCATAAGCCAAATTAATTAAAGAATGTCCAAAACCTTAAATATGTGGATCATGTTAGTTTGGTGCAACCCGTTCCTAATAACGTGGTAATAAAGGGGTGAGTCAGCATTGTTACCATGGTGAAGGTTAAAACAATGTTTTATTAATTAATTATGTTCTGGGTTGAACAAGGAAGGATTAATTAATAAAGAGGGCCCACTTTATTATTTGCATCTGGTCCCTGGTCTGGCCCATGAACTGCTCACAGCCCATTAGGGTTAGGGTTTCTCAAAACCCTAACACTATATATAGGCCTTCTCTCCATCATATCAAGTTAGACTTTTCAGTATATTGAAAAAGAGGGAGAGAACGGCGGCGGCTAATCAGAGGGAGAAACTGATCGATTTCTCCAGATCTCGAATTCAACTTGGTAGATAATCCTCACTAGATTTCCAAGGAGCAAGGGAACAGATCAGAAGATCAGATCTGTAGGAACAACTATCCATCGCCGGCGTTCTATCTCGGATCTAAGGTTATTTCATCGTTATTGGCTCCGATCTAGATCTGTAGATCAAACGGTGAAATCAGGTATTCTCTAAATCCATCATCTGCAATTAATTTTGTAGGAGCATGCATAGGATCGCATGGTTTATTTAATTGAAATTTGTTCCTGGTATCCTAAGAACGATCCTTGGCAAGAAATTCATTAATGGCAACTCATGTTGTCCATCGTAGACTCAAACCCTACAAAAATGAGAATGATGGAGGTGGTGATAACACAGATCACGATGGATATCAACAGAAGGACAGTGTTGATCTGGAAGTGAATGTTATTGAAGAGTCTAGTTCACAGACTGCTAAAAGTAAACAGATACAAGAAGAAGTTGCCTTGACACAGACGATGAAGAGAAAGAGAAGGCGGCTAGTACTTACAAGTATCTTGGAGGAAGAAAGAGAAAGTAGTAAGAAAGGCAAGCAGACTGAATGTCGTGAAGGAAATACATGGGGTAGGACAGTGCCTATTGTGGATCTTCAAAGTCCAATTCACTCAGCAAGAGACTCTCCTCCTCGACAACCTTTCACTCCTTCAACATCTTCTGGCAGCACAACTACAAAGGCTCAACAGCCCACACCTACATCAGCTATGCAGATTACCCAGACGGTTCTAGAGACAGGGGGAACAGTTTCTGAACTGCCAGTTCAGGAAACTGTCAATCAGAATCTGCAAATGACAGTTGTTGCCAATCAAGAGCTACCTCCTCAGCAAATCATTGATGTGCAAAAAGAGCCAGTCCAAAAAATTGTTGTTGTGCCAGTCAAACGAACTGTCAAGCAACAGTCATTACAAGAAATTATTGTTAACAGATTGCATCTTTCAGAAACTGCCGCACAAGCAACAGATGAAACACACCTCGAGTATGTTCTCCGAAGGATTAATGAGAATCATGCTAACCTTGTGAAGGTACAAAATCTTCAAATTTGGCTCAATACAAAGACAGATGAGATCCAACTGGATCTTCTAGCGCATGAAGATGAAAATGTAAAAGAGATGGAGAGACTACGGAGAGAAGAAGAAGAGAGGCTCAGGAAGGAAGATAAGGCTGCTCTTTCTCAAGCCATCCAACTTTCTCATATCTTAACCATTGGCATCACTACTGCTCGATCACTGGAGATTCTAGTTGTGGGAGCATTAGCCAAATGCTTCTTGCAAATCCAGTTCATGCGTCGTTGCCAACTTGTGCACACTTATTCTGAAAGAAAATCCCTTCTAGCAATAGAAGAGGAAGCAAAAATAAAGAAACTGGATGAGGAAGCCGAGCGTAAAAGGCTAGAAGTCGAGGAAGCTGCTGAGCTCAAAAAGAAAGCAAGAAGAAGAAGCAGCAGTTGAACTAAGGAGAAAAGAGGAAGAAGCAGCAGCTGCTGAAGCACATAGAAAAGAAGAAGAAGAGGCCACTGCTGAAAAGGCAAGAAATGAAGAAGAAGCAGCAGCAGCAGCAAAGCAAAAAGAGAAAAAGGAAGCAACCAGTAGAGCTCCTCCACCCGAGCTTTCTACTGCTTCATCTCAGAGTCAAACTCATGGAGACTCTAGAGCAGTGGCTGCATTTGAAAGAACAATGTCTCCCAACCCCATTTATGTGGTTGCACCTCTTCTACTCTATGATGCTCTGAAACAAGAGATGAATCAGCGGATTCTTACTATTTTTCATTTTGTCAAAAAGGAGGAAGAGAGAAGAGATCAAACTTTGAAACTGCAGTTGACATTGATGGAAAGACGAGACGAGGAACAGAGAAGACGAGACGAGGAACAAAGAAAGCGAGACGAGGAACACAGAAGGCAAGAAGAACAACAGAGATTGCGGGATGAAGAGATAAAAATGCAGTTGGAAGCAATAAGGGCTTCCAGAGATCAAGAATTTAAACACTTCACAGAAGTGACCGCAACTCTTAAGGCGCAAGCTGGACTTTCCACGTCTGCCGCAACTTCCTCAAAGCCAAAAGACGTAGATTCCTCAAATCAAGAAAGGGAGAAGGACAAGAATCAAGACAAGCAAATGGAGTAGTTCTGTGTATCTAGATTATTTTTTTGGTGTGTGTCTTCTTTTATTACCTCAGTTTTAAAACTTTTCATGTACTTATAATCGAACATATCTAGTGAAAAGTGAAAAACTGTTGGTTTGAAGACAACTAGTCATTGTCTCTTTCCTTGATTCTTGACTGGCTGAATTCACATATTCCAGTGTGATTAGCAATCCTTTTTCTCTTATCGCTCTAACTTGATTTATATCAATCAAGATTTACTCTCCTATGTAGGGGGAAGATCAATTAGAATAGGTCGGGTGTAGAAGAAGCGCAGTTCTGAGCAGTGTTAGATTGACAAACTTTGTAAACTCAAATCAACTGCATCTTCTTGCCGACTTAGATAGACTTAGAGGTATGGTTTTGACAACATCAAAAAGGGGAAAATTGTTAGGGGTAGATGTAGAAATCCCACCTTTAAAGTTAATGTTTTGATGTGTCAAAATTGTGTACCAAAGTCTAGGCCTTAGAGTTATTACCTCATGTAATCCTTGTATAGGATGATCGAGTTGTAATAGTCTAGGAGAAGAGAACGATCAAAACTGTGGAACAGTTTTGAAGAATAAGCCGTCTAGACGAGATAACTGTCAAGTATAAAGGGCAAGAAAAACAGAGCAGAGTAATGGATGCGAAAAACTGTGTAGACAGTTTTTCACCTGTCGAGGTTTGGATATCAATGAAAACTATAGACACAGTTTTCATAAAGAAACTGTCGAGAGGCGCTCACAGTTTCACGTTAAGGAATGCGTGAATAGCAAGATGTCGATCAGTCGTAGAAGAACATTAAAGAAGTCAATGATAAGAGACGAATAGACACTCAGTTATGACTGACGTACAACGTTGTTCGGCGTCTGACACATCAAGTACAAACTGCCCTGCAAAAAGCAGGATAGTGTCTCAGAAAAGGCAGAGGAGCAGGTCTACTTTACAGAGAAGGATGGGCTCTGATTGGACATCCTTAAAATGTCTCTACCGGCTATTTTCATATCTCCAACTATAAATAGCAGGAGGATCAGAGAAAACACACAATTTCTACACATAAATCCTTGTCGTCACTCTGCCAAATTAAAAGCTCAAGCATTAAACGCTCTCAAGCGAGTATGCATTAACTATGTGGTTCATTTATTGAACACGAGGCATTATTGCTTAAGAAATCTCTCAAGATTCACCGTGTGACCTTGTGTACACGAGGATTAAGTCTTTTGACTTAATCTACTCTCTTGGTGTTCTTACTTTTCAAGTGAGAACACAGCAGCCTAATTTTCTAATGAAGAGAAGGTTATTACGGGAAATTGCCAACCAACATACATTCTGGGAAGAACTCAACCATCCAACCTACCGGAGAAGGAAAAGGGAGGTTTTTCCTCAGTTCAACTCCGACGACTGCCAGTTCCAAGGAGACTTCAAGGAGTTGCCTGGCTTTGAGGAACTGAAGAATGAGTGAAGAACAACAGCCTGGGCGAGTGATCCATTCTGCTGTGGACGGAGGTCTCTAAAGCATTTGGCTATAGATCGTGAGGATTGTATCTTCATTACTTAGTGAATTTCTGGATCAGATATCCGAAGAGTGGACGTAGGACTTAAGGCTCCGAACCACTATAAATATCTTGCCTTAATTACAGTTTTATTTACTCTACGCATCACACAGTTTTCAATTGTATCTTGAAACCTTCCACACTTGTCTGAAAGTGTTGAAGTGTATAACTGTTAATTGTTCATGACTGTAAAACTGGTAACCTAAACTGCTGGCTAACACAAACTGTTGTTTATAAAACTGTCAGATAAAAACTGAGTTAAAATTGAAACTGAACTGCATGCGTTTTAGAGTGCAATTAACTGTCTTAATACTTCCGCTGCACATCATACGTACTCTGATCTGGGACCAATAACGACTCGCCGTCTGACTATCCCCGGCAACGGCGCCAATTTGATA